>BQNB010189203.1:0-11887 GCA_026074375.1 Tanacetum coccineum | reverse complement strand
TATTATCCCAATTTCCAAACCCCATTTGTTAATCCCGACGAATTGTCGTTGTTTAATCAATGAAAAATACAACAACAAATTGGGTTTAACCAATTTTCTCAACAACATCAACAACCAAACCAATCTGAAGGAATTACCGATGTAGAATATTGTACAAAGTGGAAGATATCGCCACTTACCCTGTAGAGTATGTAAAGTTTTAGGAAGATTGGGAAGTTGACCGTTACGGGAACGCCAACTTAGGTTGTTGTTTTTTATTGATGATCAAGACGTTGTAAATAGTTGTGTCTTTATCATGGTACCAACTTGTATCTTAAGTCTTAATCTATTTGTTTCTTGATTTTTATTTAACAACAATTTACTTCCCTCTTACCTGATGATTAGCCGCTGGTTTTACGCGAATGAGGATTCATACGATCATGCATGTATATTCCGTTGTTATGCCTTATACCTCGTTGGTTTACGGCTTTTGGTGAAAGTTAGAAGGTTCCTACCCTATATCATTCTTCATCCTAACCGTTGGTTAAATTCGAATGGGGATGTGATCGAACACACATGTCTATCCCGGCGTTCCGGGTGTGTATGTGTGCTTCAGCTGCCTTGTTGGAGTGGTACTTCTGGTGAAAGATTGTAGAATGATCAAACCGTACGCCTTTCCATACAAAAACCCATATTTACCTTTATAAACTTGTTACTCCTTAGCTTTAGCGGTGGAGATGTGTATCCTTGCCAAGCTTATGATAGAATACTCGTCACGACCGAGCAATTAAGCGAATTAGTTACATGTTACCACATAGATTAGTTGAGTGATTTGAGTGTTTTCATCTTCCTATTTCGTGAGGTGTTTGGTTGTGTACTTGTAATAGATCGAATAAGTGCTTTAACGGAAAATATCCTTAGGGATACATTTTTATAAACTTCTAAAGGCTACTTGAGGACAAGTAGAATTCAAGTGGGGGGATATTTGATGACATCAAATAACGTCTATTTTATAGCATCATTTATCCCATGATATTAACCCATTTTGTATAGTTATTGCAAAGAATTGTTACTTAATCATTTATATTTGAGAATTGCAGTAATTATGGAGTAATTGGTAAAAGTTAGCAAAAGGCGCGCATTCTGGAGCTTAAATGAAGATATTTTGAAGATTACTATTCTGAAGACCAATACGCCGTATCCATCAAGGAAGATACGGCGTATCCGTGCCTGCACTCACCAAAGACCACACAGGAATAAAGCTCAATACGCCGTATCCAGAGATACTCAATACGCCGTATTCAAGATATAGTATATGAATATTCTAGAAGATATCAAGCGTGGTCCCTACTCTAAAAAACCTCCAATACGCCGTATCCAATACTTGGATACGCCGTATCGAACCGACTTCCAGACCTTATAAATAGAAAACTCAAAAATGAGTTTTAAGTGTGCTAAATCATATTCTCGATACCTAAACCATAAAAGTCGATTTTCAAAGGAGAAAAAGAGCAGAAGAGGTCGAGCAACGTTATCATATCCATAGAAGACAATTTACATTCCATAATACTTTAGTAATAGTTTAGTTTTTAGTAACATGTCGTTCACGTACGGTTAGTTTTCCTTGGCTAAATAATTGCTCTTGTAATTTATATGACATCTGAAGGCTAATACTTTGGTTTTAGCCAATTATTATGAAGATCTGAATGTTTTGGTATTTGTTTATCTCGATTTCTTGATTTTATCATTGATGCTTGTTTTATGTTTATCAATTTATACTTGTTTAACGCGCTTTGTTTGTATGCGACCTATCAACTTCAACTGGATCTTAGTAAAGCGGGCCAAGTAGATCTAAAGTCTAAGTAGCTCTCCAAAAGTAATTATAATACATCTAGAATAAAAGTTACACAAATAATTCCCTTCTAAAAGTCTGTGCCTAGGATACGCTTCGAGCTTAACTAGTTAATTGGATATTGATTGCCCAAGGTTTATGATCGTGTTGACTAGCAGGTGCCTAGATAATTCACAAGTAACGTTTCTGATCATGGATAGTGGACAAGTGGACTTATAGTGGTATTAAATTGCCCATGACGCGGTAAAGTGGTGTAAAGTCACTATTAGCTAAAGGGTTTAACAAGATCACCATTGCTTTAATCCTAAGATTCGATTATAATCAGCAATAATGAGGCTTATTCCGAGCTTTAATTGAAACATAAATAAATGTGTCAAGGTCTTAGGGATGAGGTAATGCCCTAATCACCTAGATTGAAAATGCCACACTCAGAGAAGAAATCATTGCACTAAATAAACAAACCAACATTCTAATCAGATTAATAATGGTTAATATAGTTTTCTTATATTTGGATCGACCGCTCTTTTATCTTTTGTTAATTAGCTCGCGTAGGTTAAAGTGCCTTGAATTGATTATAGTTACCAACCAAACCGTGCTAGTCTCTCAGGCTAAAAACCTCTTTTCTCGTTGGAATTAGGATTTAGACTAACATAGGTTTAACATAGGTTTAGAATAGGATAGAATTAACATAGATTAGATAACCAAGATATTAATTAAATTGATAGATTTAACCTCGCTTTAAGTGTTCGACACCCTACTTACCACGAAACTACTACCGATCAGGTACACTGCCCGTTAAAGTGTTGTTTTTGGTTTAGTCGGCAAAATATAAATTTAAAACTTGAATCAATAAAATATACACCACACATTGAGAACCCGGGTCACCCGCGTCACCCGATGATGAGGATTACACAATAATTTGTGACAAAAACTCATTTTCTTATAAAATGATTTCTGTCAACGATTTGAAAATAGATTCAGAAAATGATAATGAAAAAGTCATGCCTTCAATTCCATCACCTGAGCCTGCGATCAGTTGTTTTGATGATTTAGATTTCTTTAAAGACTTTGAGAACGAATTTCCAGCCATTATTTACAATGATGCTCAAACGTCTAAATTAGATTTATTAACTAAACCAATTTTAAACCCTCGACACATCGATAAATTTGATTTAAATTATGTCATTGTCTGAATATGATGAGGAGGAACAAAATGTTTTATACTTTAATGATCTATTCCCCTTAAGCATTATTCATCCCGATGATTTAAAATCAGAAAAAGACAATGAACAAAAAACAACACAGGGTGTCAACAATAGAGAATCACTACATGCATAACTAATATAAAAGACATGATGTGTCATGACAATACCGAAAACAAAAGAATGGAATCTTGTATTAATGAAAAAAGGGGTCTCATCAATACAAAGACAATGTCTCACAAACCTATTAAAAACATTCAAGAATTCATGCAACAAAATACGAAATGAAATCAAATGGGGCAAAAAAAAACTGGAACTTCCAATGCAGCCATGGACTCTCTAGACACTTTTATTTACTTTAACATCTACCTTCTTAACGCTCACACTGTAAAAATGAAGCTTAAAACATCAACACATCGTTGGTAGAGTCAGTAGGTAATACGACACCAATACAAGATTTAAATCAATTACTGTGATTATAAAAAAAACAAAACATGGCAGGGCAACTAAGCTGGCTATTATACATGCTAGCATTCATGCAACTAAGAATCTCAATTAGGACGGAACGTGTCCCCCGATCCAATGCAACAAAAATAGTCATGGAGAGGAATAAAATCCCCAAATCCCAGACTCTTAGTACCGTAGCACACACACACAGGTTCATACCAACACCAAGTAGGCGAAACCTCTTGCCTACAAAGTAGGCGAAGAACAATGCAACATCATACAACATTCTACACATAACATATAATAGCTACTTAAATGTCCATAGTTGTTAACCTTGAAACCATAATAAGTCACAGAATCACAACATTAGAAACATATTTTCATCACTGGCAACTCCATCCCCCCCATAAAACCTAGTAAAATGGACTAAAACTCACCTGACACTCAAACCAGCTATCCAAATCTTTACACTCAACTATACAAATAAATAAAAATGGTTACACGCGACCAATCTAAAAGCTCTAGTCCATGTAACACACATATGATGGATGTCTAAGGGTTTAGTTAACCATCATGGGTCACCCCGACACCATGCCCAACCTTAACCATACTTACTAACCCTTATACAACTGAGCTACTTACAATTAACTCAGAATATGCAAATTTTAGTGTCTTTTTACCATACATACCCCCAACCCTTACTTAAAGATCATCCATAAATTAATACCAACAATCACACCATGTTCATTTATGAGTATCTTAAACTTACCTTGGCGATTTCCAAGTTATTACTTACAGTGTAACTACCATCAAATAAAATCAAACTTAAAATGGTACCAAATTCGATCTGACTGCACACCAAATTATATCACTCTAACTACTATAACTTTGACATGCTTTCAGAGGCTAATTTTACAGAATTATCCATAGACCAAAAGGAACTTAACTACGTGAACAAGGAATAAGCTTTACTTAAACTTTTAAAGTAATGTTTAAACCCACAACAAAATGACCAAAAATTCTGACATGATTTACTAATCTGACAACGTTTTAGTGTAACCCCACAATTGAATGCCTTTCCCGACCTTAAATCATTCGAGCTGATATATACGGAAAACTAGACCACGCTGAACTTTCATTCAGACATAAAGATTAATCACAAATCTCGTTATCAATCAATGGAGAAACATTCGCAACAATAAGACACAAAATTCAGCTCAAACCCCTAAAATTAATTTTTAATCCGCGTTTCTAGATCTAACCGAATACATTAATATGTTTCTAATTAAACCTTAAACACTTCTAATTAAGTTTAACATCATTACAGATTTTATGAAATCCTAATTTATCCATCACTTTATTGTTACATGAATTAAAAAGATTAGGGATGAGGGGTTTGTATCCATCACTTTATTTAAACATACCTTGATCCTTAATTCTTGAATCCTTAAATCACCAAATTGATCTTGAATAAAAAAAAACTTTTTTTTCTCTTCTCTTGGTTCGTCCGGTTTTTAAAAGAAATAGGGGTTTTGGGTTTGTATTTATTGTGAAGGAAAATAGATTTGGATAATTATCCAATTAAAATCCTACTTTTACTAAAATTAGTTTTCCTCTTTTTTTTCTCTTAAACCGGCCGAACAACCTTTTTTTATTTTATTTTTATTTTTATTATTATTATTCACATAAAAACCTTTTAATTTTGTTATTTTTATAAAATCTTTATTTATTTGGACATCTTTCTAAATAAAACTAGTTTTAAATACCTAAAAATAAATTCACTTCATACTTTATTTTTCTAAGTTAATAATACTAAAATTCATTAAATAAATTTCTAAACCAAATTTTCTTTCCTCGCGAATTCCTATTATCTAAATACGTATACATAAACATATAAATACGTACACACATAAAATTTTACCATCATTTTCATTGTCACTAAAATGTTAACATAATGAAATATCCATAGCAACCATAACTTAAATCACCATGAGACGATCACGCTCAATGAATTTGTAACCAACTCACATAAGATCACATAAACACATAATTATCATAACACATAGTGAAACTCAAGTCAATACCAATGGTTTGACTAACTTGCTCAAAGCATAGTTGTCACGGTAATACACAACAAAACTACTATTAAATTATAGTGAAAATGAAAGCATAACCAAAACACACAAAAAGGAAACAATCGGGATATACTTGCTTTTAATATGGTCCTAATGTTTCCCCTGTGTACTTAGCGGCCACACTCTTGAATATCATTTTAACTTTACACGATTCAGAAACCCACTGCTTTACAACTTCGCTTGCCTATACATAGGTCAATAGCAAGCATACAAACTCTAAGCAAAAAATAATTACTGACTTCATCGACATCGCCCAATCTTCGAGGAAACTAATTAATAAACCCTTGAGTTGTGTTAACATACGTCATTCATAACCTAACTCGCAACTCATCAAACATGAACTGTCTTGGAAACTAAGGTATGAAGTTGTTACAAGCTCAACGTTTTTGATAGAATCTGCTGACCCTTTGATGTTTATTAAAATTTACATTAATCCAATCCACCTCAGAACATTCAAGGTGCACTAAAGTCTGCACAATTTCCCTAATGTGTTCCCAACTTTACTTAGTACTTCTATGATAGCTTGCTCAACAAGCAATTGTGGATACTTTGTTTTTTTGAAATTCCTCATGACCTCAGCTTCGTGTTCCAATGGACCTCTTCTTAACTATCGGAAATCTTACACTATACTTTTAACCTCCACGATCGATAATCCAACAGGGTTCTTCAACAAAACGAAAAGTTTTGTCTACCTTAATTTCTTCTAATGTAACATGCAGATTTGGTATCCGCTAAATACTTCTTTAAATTTGAAACACATCAAATACGCTACTAAATTATAAAGACAATCTTAATCAATAGGCCATAGGACAGATCCCTTTAATGATCTCAAATGGTCCCACATATATTGGTGCTAACATTTCTTTATTTTCCAAATGCACTACATCTTTCCAAGACGACACTTCCAACATCACTTTATCACCAACAGAATCGAAGTAAATCTTCCACCCGTTCTGAGATGATCGACACATGCACGACATGCTTGTTATTTCTCATTAGTGAAAGTTTTCGCCAAATTATTATTTTCCATTTTAAAATATTCAGGTACTACATGTAATGGGCAATTCCTTAGTCAGGTCTATCGGTCTATTATTACAAAATTAATATGTTTTCCATACCCATTCTTGATCTTTGTCAAAAACCTTGTAAGAAAGCATAGTATATATCTACTTCAATCGGGGTATCTCGTGTTTTTTTTTTGTTACAATAAACCAATGGTCTTTGATGTTTTCAGAATTCACCTTTAAAAGTCAAACAATTGCTTAATAGGTAGCAAATATCCTTCTCCATTCATGGCCACCATACTACATATCTCTAAGGTCATTGTACATTTATCCGCTCCTTGAATGTTACCAGCAGTACCTTGATGCATGGCAGCCTCGTCCATCATCAATGTACCTTACATCACCTTATTAATGGAAACCCATAATAACTACATAACTCTACCTTCCTTTCCTTTCCATTAGTTGGTCCTGGGCCACACAACATTTTCTGCTGTCGCGTCTCTTCTACTTGCCTCTTTCATGAGATACAAACTATATCTTGATTCGACACTTCGCAGGAAAACTACAAACTATTTGGATCCATCAAGCTTGACAATATTGTGGCATTTCCAAAATTGCCCTTCAACGTCTTTTAAAAGCTTCTCTGTTCCTTGGCCCACTCTTACTTCTTTTTCTTATGAGTCATTGATAGTAAGTAGGGGTTTAAGCAATCTTAGAAAATTTACTATTGGAAACGTTGGTAGTAACCTGCCAATCCCAAGAATGATCGTATCCCAGATGGCGTCTTAGGTACTTTTTAATTCTTCACTGCTTCTATCTTACAAGAGTCTACGTGAATATCATTGTTATTAACCACATGTCTGAGAAAACGCAGTTCTTTTAGCCAGAATTCATACTTAGAAAACTAGGTAAACAACTTTTCCTTCTTTAGTGGCTCCAACACCAACTTCAAGTTGACATCGGGATCCTCCTTTAGAATTCGAAGTAGATAAGATATCATCGATAAATACAAAATCGAGAAAACTTGTATAAATACGGTTTGCACATCCGGTTCTTCGAGTCTATGAAAATCGTGATGGTGCATTGGTTAATCCATAAATGGCTTAACCGTTAAGTTAACTCAAACGTCTTATTACCTCGTCCTAAAATGGAAGTCTTTGGAAATATCGGTCATTCATGCACTCTTCTCAACTGATGATAACCAGATTCGAAGATCTATCCTAGAGAAATTAACGCGAACCTTGTAACTGGTCGAACAAGTCGTCGATCTTGAGGAGACTCTTGGTGGTCAACTAGTCCAACTCTCGATAGTCTCGGTACATTTGAAATGAACCGTCCATTGTGAGTCCCTTGTTGAATAGATCTTTGCAGCCTATTAAGTATAATAGCCAAGATTGTTATATATAACAGTTGATTATGTGTACACTGATTATAGAAATACTATGGGTTAATGGCGGATCTTAACACAAGTACATAATGAAAAACATTGATAGAACTAAAATAATAACTTTTTTAATCTGCTTTGAATGATTACAGATTACTAACTATTTAAGATATGATTTGCGTATGAGATATCTTAAGGTCGTCTCCTAACTATGACTAGGATTCCTTTTATTAGGACCAAGGACTATAAACCCTAAAGGTTACTAAAAACGCCATCCATACATATCTTTTCCTAAAATATCTTTATACTATCTCATAAACGTGGTACTAAACTATGTTTACTATCTCAAGGTACTAACTAACCTTATGCAGTTACTTAACATTTGTATGCTTAGTATCTAACTATAACTATCAAGTACTAAAGATTTGTACTGTTCGGTACTAAGTTAGGAAAAACATATAATCCTATCAGTCTCCCTTAAAATCATGAATGTTGAACTCTTTTTATCTTCAATGTTTCTTTCAGATTTATCTTCTTTAGCACATTGAGGATGTATCCAAACACTTTTAACATCTCTTGAGCTTTTAAACACTATCCATCTTCGCAACAATTCTTTGTCTTTTTCAGCACACACAAGCTACATCTTTTCATAGCAACAAATTCCTCAACTAAGTTGGCTTTGTAGTTTTTGGCAAACTACCAGCCATTAACGGATTTGATGTTCCTTTACCAGTAGCCGTTTGCTCTGGGATAGTTAACTCTTCATTTAAAAACATGGTGAGTTAATTACCATACAGTTTTTGGTAAACTGTCAACCATCAACGGAATTGATTTGTCTTTACCAAATACCGTTTTCTTTTGGACTAGCCAATGCTTCATTGCCATAACATGGTGCATTGATAAACCATATAGTTTTTAGCAAACTATCAGCTATCAACAGATTTGAGTAGTCTTTACCAAGAACTGTTTGATCTTGGACTAGCCAACTCTTCACCATGAAGCAAGGTGAGTTGAAAACCCTACAATTTTTGGTAAATTGTCAACCATAAACGGATTTGAGAAGTCTTTACCACAAGCCGTTTGCTTATGGACTAGCCAGTTCTTATGCATGTTAAGCATGGTGAACTGATGACCATTTGTTGTGTGGTGGTTAGCCAACACTCAAACCCTTCTCAATTCCATTCACAGCATCATTCTTCATCAATCTGTTGCTTAATAAATCTTATCAAATCAAGAGCAACAGAACTTTCTCTTTCAACTTCTAAACCCAGATCAAGCATTCTTTGCAATAACTCCTTAGAGAGAGGATATCTTCTTTCAACTAACATATGAATAACAATCCCATCTTCAAGCTCCAAAATGCAAACTCTACAAGCTTCATACAATCTCCAAGTGATAATCTTCCAATCTTGTTGATTACTCCAGAAATCACTTTGATCATTTTCTTCAGTTGAGGATTCCATCATTATCTTCAAGTCTCCCCAAAGAATCAACTCAAATCCTTCTAATGTAATTTCTGAGTACTGTTCCATCATCAATTCATACAAATGAAATAAATCCTGCCTATCAAATATATGAAGTACCTCCATCAGATAGTTGAATGCCCTGAAATTCCCATTTGCTCTGTATAAGACAAGATAGTCTCCATCTGGTGACGATACCTTGTCCAATCTAGCAATGACAGATTTCTTCTCCATTATCTCACTATCTAAGGTAGCTTCAAATGTAACAATCTTCAGGCACTTTCTATGTTCATCATCACTGTCATCATCTGATTGTTTTCTTGGCTTTTTCCTTGCAATCATTTTGATATGACCACTCTTTCTTTTCTTAGTACCTTCTTCTTCTTTACCCTCCTCCTTGACACTTTCATTCTTTGAAGAATCAATTCCTTTTTCATTCATCTCTTTTATCATTCTTTCATCTTCAGCAGACCCAATTGCAATGAAATCTTCATCTGACCTTTTTATCTTTTCATACAGAGCTTGTATTTCCTCAAACTTCTTGGTTTTCAACTGAGAGTGCTGGTAATTTCCTACATGCTTCAAGTAGGTCATCATTTGATTTCTTAATTGATTCTTTGTAGGTGGTTTATTCCTAATAGCTTCTGATCTTTGTTGAGCAAGAAATCTTCTTTGTGCAGCAATTGTGTCATGAAGGAATTTTGCTCTTTCTTCTACTGTGAATTGCTCTCTTTCTTGTTCTTGAAGCCTTTCAGCTAAAAGCCTATCAGCCTCAATTCTTGCCTTTATATCATCATAATTTCTTATGAGAGCATCATTTGTAGCTTCTTCTTCAGCTAATCTTTTCCCTTCTTCTTCTGTTTCCCAATCCTCTTGCAACTTTCTAGCCATCTCTTCATCACTAGCAAGTTGCTTAAACTTCTTTTCAGCTTCAGGAATACCCTCAGATTCAGTTTCAGACTCATCTTCCTCTTCAATTTTCTTCTTCCCTTTATCTTTTGGATCAATCTTTGGAAGAGGCTTTAATGTCAGTAATGATCTAGTTGAAGTAGGCCTAGGTCTCTCAATCTCTTCAACATCCTTAAACTCTACTCCTTTCTCCTTTTCTCTTGAAACTGCTTTAGCTTGGCTCATGTTGAGAAGAACCTGAGCGATTGTTTCATCATCTCCAAACATTGTAGAAGTAGGTGTTTGAGTAGTTTGAATAGTTTGAGTAGCCCTTCTTCCTTTAGTTTGATCATCAGTACCTTCATCTGTCCTTTCGGTACTATCTTTTTCCTTGTCAATACTAACTTTGGATCAGTCAGTACTAACTTTTGGTGTGTCAGTACTAACTTTTTCCTTGTCGGTACTAACTTTTGATCCGTCAGTACTAACTTTTGGTGTGTCGGTAATAACTTTTTTCTGAGCAGTACTAAGTACATCTTCAGTACTGACTTCAGCATCAGCATTTTCCATCTCTTCATTCACTCCATCTCTTGACCTCCCCACATCATGAGCAACTTCAGTCTCCATATAACCCACTGTATCTTCAGGAATCTCATCAAATAATGAATCTTTATGAACTGAAGGTTCACATTTGGCAGACTTTCTCTCCTGTTTGGATACAGACTCTTTTTGCGCCCAGGTTTTCTTTAAGGATCTCTTTCCTGCCAATCTTTGCTTTAAGGAAACACTCTTCATCCATGCTCTGTGGTGTGTGATAACAGGTTTGGCTTGCTTCTTGAGCTTCTTGATCTGTGCCTTCAGGCGCTGAATTTCCTTAGCTTGATCTGAAACCTGTGTACACAAAGAGATACATAGATCATAGACACTTTGGAGTGTCATGTCACCCTCATTCCCTGAAAGGGATTTATCACTGGATGAATGACCTCCTTGATTCCCATCAAAACTTTCTGGAATAGAATCAGGAATATGTGGAGTAGGTGAAGGTCTAGGTGATGGGTTAGATGGAGGCTCAACATGTGCTTCACTTGGGTGAGGAGAAGAGGGTGTAGGTTGTGGTTCAGATAGTCTCGCTGAAGTAGCACCCTTATCCTCAGTAGATTGTACCACTATAGAAGCAAACAAAGGTGTGACTTTCCCCGAAAAATGTTTACCCTTTTTAATCATAAAAGAGAAAACTTTACTTGTCAAAGCATTTACAGGAAAATGATCTAAAGGTACTGGTACATTGACTAGCTGTTTATCCAAAAAGATTGAAATAAAACGTGGATACATTACAAACTTCTTCTTTGCATCTAAATGTCTAAGCATACCATCAAAAATTAATTTAGAAAAATTATATTTCTGAGTAGATGTTAAACAAATAACAGCAGTGGCAATGTTAGTGGGAATTTGAGCCCAAGAGGTGCTTTTTGAGCTAATACAATGATTCATTGTATGAAATAGAAACCTCCATTAGGGTGAAAACAAAGCTTT
>BQNB010189201.1:1797-11888 GCA_026074375.1 Tanacetum coccineum | reverse complement strand
TATTAAAAGGAACATTCTTATGGATGTTGTTTGGATTAGGAATTAATTACTAGGACGACTTCTAGGAATGAAGAAATTATGGATATATATTGCGACAATTATGGCACATTTATCATAGTTAACAAACCTTGTGTTTGAGTAAGATCCAAACATTACCAAAGAAGTGTTCATAGTTTACGAATTTTGTATGTATACACTAGTGCTTGTTTTGAATAAGATGATACTTATTCTTGGTCTTAGCAGGTTTTCATCATGCATGATGACATTGCTGACTACACATGCTAGGCTTAAAATCATAGTTGCATAATACATTAAAAGAATTAGAATACTTTATAGTTTAAGAAACTGTTGAGATGATTGTCTCCAATAGGTGTTTTGCTGATGTCATACATCTTATAGAATGTAGTGTGACAATACTCATATAAGTGATACTTGTACTTAAGTGCACACATACAAAATAACAATCATCGTGTTATTCAAAGTTTTCATTATAAGTGAATTTTGACATAAGTATTCTCAAAGTTCCACTAGATCATAACCTAGTTAATTTGTTAATAGAACATATGCCTTATCAACAAGTGCGATTGTTGTGACTAAAGACATAAGTGTTTAACTAGGATCATCATGCATTGATCTTATTTAGTATTTGGATAATGAAACTATAAGCAGTTGTATTAAACAATGAATTGATATACCTGGTATGATCAGTTTCATTTATACTATTGTGTTCTATATTATCATGTTTAAATCCATGAATAAATTTATTTATTCTAAACTTGTCCATTGTCATGTAATAATACGAGAGTATTGTTGAATTAAGACAAATGTGAGTGATTGGCAATATTCTGTTGAATATTAAAGGATGTGTTCGCCAAACTCATATGTTATTCATTGGTGATGAATATTGGACTAACCCAACATATGAGAACTCACTTTATGGATTGTCGTCATTAATTGAATTCCAAATATGGTAGAGTTTTTTTCTCATCATTATACTTGAGATACAAGCAGTTTTGCATGTGTAGATGACATTTATTGATTCTAGTTAAACGCTATCCTAAATAAGGTAGTTATAAAAACTATTTTCAGAAATGTTGTAAAGCGCATGAATGACACTTGTAGTCAAAATATAATTTGTTCCTCCATGTGATTCTGGAGTTAGATATTACTAGGCCCCTTGATGAATTGATTAGATGTATGTGTGGCCACACCCAATTGTAATTAAGATGAATTTTGATTAGTTTGGTAATCTTGTTCAATATCTATATTGAGAAATAGAATAGTTAATTTATGAAATGACTTTGATCCATATCTATTTTTAACACCGTATCTGTAACAAAAGGATGCTTAAGAATAAACCATTTATACTAAGATGTTTAGCAAAACTACACTTAGGTATTTCTGGGAGCATTTGCGTGTTACTAGACACTTACCAATGTTAGTATAATTTATTACGTGACAATGACTTTCGCAAGTGGTAGCTGTTGGGAAGTGCTCATGTCATATAAATATTTATACGGATAGAGATACGTGAGCCTATGGGGTCACACACATATACACTAAGAGACTACGTTAATAATGCAATGAATATAGTAATTTTATTAGTTAATAATTAATGTAATTAATATATTAAATGTATTATATTAAAGTTTATTTTACGATATTGCTTAACGGTCGTTAGTTAAACCTTTAGAAGGTTCTAGTTGACTAATGAACTACAATTAGGTAAGTATAAGACTTACTTAATTGTAAAATAGCCCAAAAATATGGGAATCCCTCTAGGGGATAGGGGTGGCCAACAATAAGCAAGAAAAAAGAAAGAAAAAGTCAACATGTTCACCAAGTTATTTACCTTATATAATGAATTGAGTATTCATTAGTTTAGGTTAATCTTGGATCACCAAACAAGCTAGTCTTCTCTTTTTCTCCATCTCTTGTTTCTTAGCTGATCCATATTCCTAATCCCTTAGGATTTTCAATTTGTTTTGGTTAAGAACTAAAAGTGTTTAGTTTGTTTATCGTAATTCAAGAACTAGCATTCGCGTAGTAGAATCAAAGACATCTTGTGTGGATACACATAGAGATTACCTACTGCGGTGATTTGATTAATGTTTCATGAGTTTCAAAAAGGAAATTAGCACCCCAAACTTGCTCCGTCTGATTGCTTAATCAAGACGCTAAAAGGTACGCTTTTCGGTTTATGTTTATGTTAACTAGTTACATTATACGTGATCATATTCCGCCGCGTACTCGTGTTAATAATTAGGTTATTAGATCAAAAATCCCAACAAGATGTACCATCTGACACTTGAGCAGTGGGGTGCACAGCCATCACCAAAGTTGTACGAGTCAAGGAGAATGGTCACACCTGGCCTTTTGTTTGCTCTCGAATGATCAACGCGTGACCTCCCCACAACCATTGATCACTCCCTCAAAGGTTTACCTCCAAACCCTAATGCTACTTTGTAAATAGAAAGCATTCTCAACTTACCCAAGTAAGATGACTCACTTGGCATCAAACCGTTACACACAGTAACACCCCCACATTTACAAAGATGGTTTATTTAAGTGTTACCCGAGATTTATGATCCTTATCATAACCATCACATACTTACCTTTCAATACAGGAAACCAAGCAACACAACCATCCCAAATTCTCTCTTAGACACGTTCTACATGCCTTACATAAACATCACTTAATGAGAAAAAAATGAGATCTACAACTTATTCTGTGTTTTGTGTTGAGCGTGAAAACTAATGGAAAAGGAGAAATATAATATTTTTTAAAAATAAAATCATAATGTTTGACCTTGCTAGTTAACCTTGCAATTTTTCAAAAACTAGCAAGTTTAGCCTTGCTAGTCAAATCGTGCAGATTTCATGGGTATAATGGCTTTTTTTAAATAAAATTAGGTAATTAATGAAATATGTTGTTAAATTTACACAAATGATAGTATATGCATAAAAAAGATGGTGTATATATCACCTCCTACAATTAAGGCATTAAAACATGAATTAATTTTTATTAATCAAAAGTAATAAATTAATTTTCTATGATGTCACCTTTTTTTAAGATTGGTTAACCATGATGATTAAGACTACATAAAGACATAGAGTAATGCTCGGCATGCTTAATTAAGATGACATTTTTACAATCAGAAGTAGCGGTTCACTAAATTAACCATGACATCACTATACACTTACACTATCAAATCTATCACCAGACACTTAAAAGCAACTATAATGCATTTACCTCGCTTGATGATGGTGATGATAATGTAGGAGCTGAAAAATGAAATGAAAACACCATCAACCACATATAGTGGTGGTGAACCACGTATGATCACTAGCTTAGATGCGAGAATAGTCTTATGACTAAGGCCATTCCAACATAGAGAATTTTTTTATGAAATATGTCAATATCAAAGTTGATGCAAGGGAAGCAAAGTTTTAAGTTGAGCATAGATCTTAAGATCTATGCTGAAACCAGAAAGTTCACTATTAAGGGTTCTGCAGTAAGCATAGATCTTAAGATCTATGCTCACATCCGAAGTTTGTCAGTTTTAAGTTTTAGGGTTTATTTTGACATTTTTTGTTTCTAGTTTGCTATGCACGAATTTTACACTTTTAGAACAAAAGGTTAGCTTTCTTCCCAAGCTATTTGCGTGTTTAAATACCCTCTTTGTCTAGGGTTTATGCAGTTTTTAGTTTTCCATTGAAATTAATAAAAGAATTACCCAACTTGGGAATTCATTTATCTTCTTGTTATTCTTGTTATTTGGCCATTACAATCTGACATTATTTGGTATCAGAGCTCTTGTTACTAATTGCCGAACAAAAGCGTGCACATAATTTGGTTAACCATGGAACCGCCAAAGTAGGCAACGGATTTGACCCGCGTGATCCGCGTGATGTGGAGATCGAATGCCTCCAATAACGAATCTAAGAACTTAAACTCCAACAGGAAGATCGACGGTCATCGGAACATACATGGGAAACCCAAGATGAGGGAAACCCTTCTAGTTAGGTTCGTGGTCGACGGGATCGCCATGGAGTTGATCGTCGAGAAGACCCCTTACATAGTCTCAGGTTACGAGTTGAGATACCTGAGTTCATCGGTAAGAGTCACCCGGATGATTTTATAGATTGGTTAAGCAAGGTTGAGCATATATTTGATTTGCGGGATGTTCCTGAAAATTGAAGGTTAAAGTGGTAGCTATGAAACTTCATCAATATGCCTCGTTGTGGTGGGATCATGTAAAGAAAAAATGGTATTTGGCGGGCAAGTCAAAGGTAGAGTCATGGGAAAAGATGAAAAAATTGATGAAGGAAAAATTTTTACTCGTTAATTATAAGCAAGAAGCTTTTTTGTATTACCATAATTTCTTACAAGGAACATTTATAGTTGAAGATCTCATTAATGAGTTTGATCGGTTACATATGCGGTGTGATGCAAAAGAAGAGGAAGAGCAGGTCGCTGCTAGGTATTTAGGTGTTTTACGTCCCGATATCGCTGATGTGGTGAGTCTTCAACCTTATTTAACTTACACAGATATGTGTCATTTAGCCCTCAAGGTTGAGAAGCAACAAAAGAATAAAGGGAAGACAAGTACTAGTAGGTGGACTCCAGCATCAAAGACAACCCCTACTCTTACAAGTAAGGTTTTCGTCCTAAACCAATCCATCTTTTAGTACACCAACAATAGGTAACTCTAGTAAATCACCTTGTTGTTTTAAGTGCCAAGGTTTAGGTCATTATTCTAAGGAGTGTCTGAATCAGAAAACTGATTATTTGTTAAAGAAGAAAGCGAGGTTATGTATGATACCAATGGGAATGATGTAGATGAATCTCTAGAATTTGAACTACTACATCCCGATCAAGGTGAGTCGTTGGTTATTCAGCAAGTTTTGAGTGTAGCCACTTCCAAGTCTATTGATGATGATTTGTGGCATCAGAATAACATTTTCTGTACCAAGTATACTTCTAAGGGTAAGGTATGTAACATGATTATTGATGGGGGTAGTTGTGAGAATGTGGTGTTGACATATATGGTTGAGAAATTAGTAATGAAAACTATGGATCATCCCCACCCATACCAGTTGACTTGGCTTAAAAAGGGAATAATGTGAAGGTTAGTAAGAGGTGTTTAGTGCATTTATCTATTAGAAAGAAATACAGTGATGAAGTATGGTGTGAGGTTGTTCCTATGTATGCGTGTCACATTTTATTAGGGAGGCCATGGAAATTTGATAGGAAGACCATGCATGACAGCTTTATTAACATGTACAATTTTCAAAAATATAGGATGAGCATTACTTTAGCACCATTGGATTCAAGGCAGTCTCCAGAAGTAGACTCCACTCTTGTTCTTAACTGGGTTGATTTCGAGAATGTGGCCAAAATCAGCCCGCTAGTGTTTGTGTTGGTTGTGGAAGAGGCGAATAAAGTGGCAAGTTAAATTCCAAGTCAAGTGCAACCTTTATTGATGGAATTTGCTAATGTGGTACCTGAGGAAATACATTCCGGGTTACCTATGATACAAGACATTCAACATTGCATTAATTTTCTTCCAGGTTCATCTATTCATAATAAACCAGCCTATCGTATGAATCCCAAAGAGTATGAGGTTATAACGACATATGGCAGAATTATTGGAAAAGGTTTGATAAGGGAGAGTATGAGTCCATGTGCAGTGCCGGATTTGTTGGTTCCTAAACATGAAGAGGCATAGGTATACGTGAGCGAAGTCTTCAAGTTGCAGTCCGGATTTGTATGGTTGCCAAACATGAAAGGACTTTCATCTGTGTAGTCGATAGAGAAGCTGTCAATAAGATTACGATCAAGTATCATTTCCCTATTCCTCGTTTTGATAACTTACTTGATCAACTTCATGGTTCTTCGATGTTTTCCAAAATTGACTTACAGAGTGGATATCATCAAATTTGCATGAGGCCTGAGGATGAATGGAAGACTGCGTTTAAGACTCGTGACAGGTTGTATGAGTGGATGGTCATGCCTTTTGGACTATCCAACGCGCCGAGCACCTTTATGCGACTTATGAACCAGGTTTTTAAACCTTTCATTAGTAAATTTGTTGTTGTTTACTTTGACGATATTCTTGTTTTTAGTAAGACCATCGATGAGTAGTTATCTTATATTCGTGAGGTGTTTTCGGTTTTAAGGGAGCAAAAACTACATGCTAACGGGAACAAAATTCCTTGTTGACGAGGTGGCCTTTTTTAAGTATGTTATTATGGGTCAAGGTATACGGATGGATAAATTAAAGATTGAAGCAATTTTGAATTGGCCACTACCTACCACTTTACATGATATTCGTAGTTTTCACGAGTTAGCTTCCTTACACCGATGTTTTATCCAAAATTTTAGCTCTATCATGGCTCTTGTTACCGAATGTATGAAAGGGGGACATTTTTCATGGACTGATGAAGCAACAAAGACGTTTGAGCAACTTAAGGTTAAGGTAACTGAGGTCCTGTTTTATTTTTACCAAACTTTAATGATGTTTTTAGATTGAATGTAATGCATTTGGTGTTAGCATTAGTGGAGTTTTAAGTCAAAACAAATGCCCCATTGCATTCTTTAGTTAGAAGTTAAATGAAGCGTGCCGCAAGTATTCTACTTATGATAAAGAGTTTTATGCTATCATTCGTAGTCTTGATACTTGGAGGCATTATTTGTTAGTGACGAGGTGTCATTTTATACAATTTTGGGGGGTTATTTAACCCCCTAAATCATGCAAATATGCCCAAAATACGTGCTCAGTCGTTTTTTGTGTTTTTAGCACTTGGATGGCATTTCGATGAAATACACGTGACTTGGAATTAATTTGGGAAGATACGGATAAGATTTCAACTCTACACAAAATTTGATATCAAGAGGGCATACAAAGTGTGGAGACGGCATCACAAAACCTTGTGACAGTGTCAAAGTGCTCAAGCAACAGTGTTAGAAATTCTGGTGACGGCGTCAGAAGTAACCGAATTAAAGAAGCCCATAGAATATTTGGCGGGTTGACGGCATCGCAATTAACAAGAGACGCCTTCGCGACTATTTTCCTATATATACAACCTTAGTTTTTAGGGTTTAAAGTGTGGAATTCGTGAGGAATATTTAGGGAATGATTTTATACATTGGTTCAGCCGTTTTTAGGGTTTTATAACCCTATTGTATCCACCATTACTCCTTGTTTAATTAAAGTGAAGTTCTTTTATCCTTTTAATCTTTCGATATGTCTATGTATTATTTGATTAACTGTTCTTCGCTTTCAATTAACATGTTAGGCTAAATTTATTAGTGTTTGCTTATGATTGCATGAAACTTAGTTTGTAATTCCTTTTACTATTGCTTTTTGTTAGTGGTGTGCACGTTAGGCTCTAGAAAACTAGCTTCTTTATTGATTTTGAAGACGTCTAGGGAAATGTGATTGTGTAGAAAGGATACCATCGCAATAGTCTTCATACTATCTTGCCCTAATATGGTTGATCACCTTTTAAGTGTTTGAACGCGTGTAATATACTCTTAGGAGCCTTGTAATAGTCTTCATACTACCTTACTTGTACGTTGTCTTAACGGAATATTGCATAGAAAGTGGGTTCGTGTAATTCGCTTGTGAATTAGTAAATACTTACACATTACACCGCAAGTGTGACGGGCAATAGGATTAGGAAGAGCAATCTAAGGAGTAGTGCATGATTAAGTGAGAAAATTTGTTTACCTATACGAGTTTTCATATAGTTAGATTAGATTAGTAGTTAATTAGTTTAAATCAAAGCCCTTTCAAAACCTGAGATTTTACTTGCTTTTTAAAAATATAAAAATACAAAAATAATCTTCTCTCAACCCTTTGACCTTAGTGACATTTGATTCGAGCCTACCCAAACTATTCCCCTAGAGAACGATAACAACCCACGAGTCTTGCCTATACTGCACCACAACGATTAGATACACTGCCTAGGGGATTGTAAAACTTTGGTGTTACAATCTACCCACATCAAGTTTTTGGCGCCACTACTGGGGAATAGTCTAGATTTCGAATTCTATCTAGCTTAGGTCTACTCATGAGATTCCTATCAAGTTAGATTTTTATTTTTCTTTTTATTAGCTTTCTCTTAGTCTATCTTTTCTTTGTTCACTTTGTTCGTAAAAACCCCTTTGTTTATTTTGTAAATAAAGTTGTCATTTAAAATGTTTAGTTATAGTTATTCTAATTTAGATAAATTAAGATGGTTAGCTGAAACCTTGAAGAAAGGTTCCCCTTTTAGGCCAGATGGTGATGAACCTCCTTTGAGATCTTATTAACTTTGGAAGAAAACTTTCTATGAGGAGGCCCATAGAAAAAGTGACCAAATGCATCAAACTTTTGAGAAGAGCTCCCTAGCAATGACACATAAGCTGGATGACATGGTAGAATTGCCTAATTCACAACCTAAGAAAACATATAAGGAGGATTTATAATGTGAGATGGTTATGGTTAAGATGCCTAGGTGTATGTCATTTTTAGGTTCTACCAATTCATATGATGAGCCTATAGGTAATCTTGATGAGATGGGAGATGTAGAGGAAATCCGAGCCCATAAATTACACCACAAATCCTGCCATCATTTGAGGAATACACACCGCTCGTAACTTACCCGAAAGAAGTAGAAGTGACTTTAAGAACCCCGATGGAGGTATAACCTTTGGATCAAACACAACTAAAGGATGTAGGCTTGAATACTTGTAGTCATGACCTCTCTCTTAGTTATAAGGAAGTTCCTAGTTTTGATGAACCGAAGACTCAACCAAATCCCTTACCAAATTGTCCACCCTTAGATATAAGTCTAGGAGACGAAAGAGGCCCCAAACCACCCATCAAACCGCATAGCTCGAATAGTTTTAGGATGAAGGAAGTAGACAATTTGACCATTCATACACCACCTTCACCTCACGTGGCGTCTTTCCACCCCAAGGATATGTATTGCTATGATCTCTCATGTATAGATGACCCTAAGAAACATTATGGATTTAAACAAGGTTTATTAGGACATAGTGGATCCCTAGGTGTTGATTTTTTGAATTTAGAGGTGATAGAAGATAATTTCTTAGAAGGACTTAGTTTACCCATTAAAACAAAAGAATTAGAAAGGGGTAGGATTAAAGAAACACACCATTTAGAGCATACATTTCAACTACTATTTTTTCAACATATGGCTCCTTATCACCATAATGGTGTGTACCGTTACTATCACCCACACTTGACCTTAAGTGTAGGGGAACATTCCCTTTTAACTGTTAAATAAGGGTAGAGTCAGGCTCGTGACTCAAACAAAAACAAGCGCTTATTGGGAGGCAACCCAATATTTTTATTTCTTGCATTTTAGGAGTGTCGTGTGTTTTATTCTTTATTGTTTGTTCTTATATGTTTCAATTATTTGTGATCATGCTTTGTTTTGTCTTTAACTTCGTCTGAATTACAATCAAAGGTATTTTGCATCAAATAAGTGTAGGGAAAATATCCGGTTCCTAAGAACCATTTCAAACATGTAAAATAAATACTTTGGATTAATTCGCGTCGTGCATCTTGTGTCTTGTGTGTTTGTTTTGAGTCATATGATTGTACTAATCGTTTTTGTGGTTTATGCAGTAAATTTTTACAGAAAATAATTAATAGGATATTTGTGCAGGATTTTTTTCCAAGAAGCAAAGAAAAATTTGTTTACAGTTCATGGAACTCCAGCTATAGTAAATTTCATAGTTTCTTGAATTTTTGAAAAAATTAATTTTATGTAATTTCCAAAATTTTTTAATTTTCCGAATCCTTGCAGAAAACCACGATTACATTAGTACATTCATCATATCTTTATTGCTTTCGTAATGTCTAAACCTTATAAACGAGGGTTGTATATTACTATCTCGTAGAACTTTATGCATGTAGTTGTTTCTTGCCTTTGATTTGCAGGTTATATTTGATAAGGAGAAGCCTAGAAGTTCTTAGGATTTTCACGTGGACGATTCTTGGATGACGATTTAGCCGTTTTATCTTGTTTCTTCTCCAATATTGAGCAAAACCAGGGGAGTACTAGTTTCTTTT
>BQNB010189200.1:0-11888 GCA_026074375.1 Tanacetum coccineum | reverse complement strand
CTACAGTGCAGTTTTTGGCTATAAATACCAAGCCATTTCTCATGTTTTAATCACCCATTTTTTAGCATTTCTTTCTCTAATATACTGATCATCATCTTCTCTTTAGTTCTTGTTTAGTTTTCCCTTGCATTTGTAGGTAATTATCTTCAAGGAAGAAATTTCCAAACACCCCTTTGAGATGATCAAGCTCCAAATATCTTGTTTCGCATCTCCATTGCATTGTCAAGATCATACTTCTGATTCTTGTACATCATATTGTAGTTGTAGTTATTCTCATCCTCATTGTAAACCAAGTATTATAGTATTGGTGTGATTCTACCTTGTGAAGAATCTGGTATCTAGCTTTGTACCGTTAAAAGGTGTAAGCAACGTTGTGAGGCTTCTCTGCCTGTTAAAGGATATTTGTGACTAGTGTTTATGAACTCTCGAGTAGGTGACTCGAGGAGTAGAGTAGGGCAAGGAAGGTGTCATTGTAGCCGAACCACTATAAACAATCGTGTTTTGGTTGAATCTCTTCAACTCTTTACTTTCTTGCATTACATTTATTTACTAACCAAAACATTAATATTGTGCAAACTTCACATAAGATCATAACATAATTTTGAAAAGTAAATCTTAAAACAAGAAAACTATTCAACCCCCCTTTCTAGTTTTCCAGAATTAGCATCAAGAGCCAGGTTACCAAAGTTTTTTAAATTATATTGTATTTTTAAATCTTTAAAATGATAATGGATTTGGAAAAATACAAAGAAGGCCAATCTATGCAACGACCACCCCTCTTTGAGGCTAATTGCTTTATATATTGGAAAAACCGTTTTGAAACTTATGTGAAATCTAAGGATATTGATCTTTGGCACATTATAGTTTATGGCAACTATAAACCTACCATTAAAACAAAGATGGTAAGGATAAAATCATTCTTTATGAGAAATTTAAAGAAAGCCATAAGAAAATGATTTCCAAAAACGATGAAGCAAAAAATGGGTTTATACAAAGCTTTACCCAAAAATTAATATGAAAGAATTTTCATGTGTAATACTGCTAAAGATGTTTGGAACTCACTAATTATTACTCATCAAGGTAATAAGCAAGTTAAAGATAAAAAAAATAGACTTATTTGTCCAAAAATATGAAGAATTTGTTATTTCCGATGATGAAACTATTGATTGTGCATTTGCTAGATTTAATACTATTATTACATCTTTAAAAGCATTTGATGAATCTTTTTCAAGTCGTAATCATGTTAGGAAATTTCTAAGGGCACTCCCCACCAAGTGGCGTCCAAAGGTGACCACAATTGAAGAATCCAAAGACTTATCAACATTACCTCTAGATGAGCTCATCGGCAATCTAAAAGTCTATGAGGTAGTGCTTGAAAAGGACTCAGAGATCTCCAAAGTCAAGAAAGAAAAATACAAGTCACTAGCACTCAAGGCAAGAAAAGTCTCAAGTGATGAAGAAGTATCTTACTCAGAGAGTGACGATGAAGAATATGTCATGGGCGTAAGAGATATCAAAAAGTTATTTCAAAGAAGAGGAAAATTTGTCCGCCAACCTCATGAAGACAAAAAGAACTTCTGGAAGATCAAGGAAGACAAAAAGGAAAAAGAAGATCATAGGTGCTTCAAGTGCGGAGATCCAAATCACTTCATAAGTGATTGTCCCAAACACTCCTACAACGATCAAAAGGCATTCGTTGTTGGGTGTTGGAGCGATAGTGAAGATTGGTAGACCGATAGTGAAGAAGACTCCAAGAGTAAGTAATTTTTCTCATGCACTTGAGGTGTAAGTTGGGGGGGGGGGGGGAAGGTCTCTGTCAGTGAATCTCCGTATTAACACTTCTATACACGTAAACAATCACAGAACAAGAACTAGAAATGAAAAGAGAGAGATGAGTTATGAGGGGTTTTTTGAAGATTGGGGGGGGGATTTATAGGGTTTTTTGATGATTGTTAAGTGTTTGGTGTGTAGGATACAAATTTAAGAGAGTTTCGATATTTAATAAGTTGAATTTGTAAAAAACCTCGAGGGATGTATAATTGTGGGTTTCGTTAAAGGAGAGGGGAGGGTGGTTTAAATTATGGTGTTATTTGGGTGTTTTGGGGGGGTTGGGTGTTAGTATGACGAAGTTGGGAAATGTGTAGTGGTAGTTTTGGTTAGTTGTTTTTATTAGAGGTATAGTTAGTTTATTATGAAGGTAGCTCAATATTTTTGAGGCAACAATCACCCCCCCGAAGTTGAGTTCCATTGATTGACAACTACGACTCCTTCATCTATAATAAATGAGATAGCTTTTCGTTGTTCGCATGGGGAGGGTCTTAGTCGGGGGTTCTGAGGTTGGTTCAGTCTACTTTCATCAACTTGTCATTTCAATTTCCTTTAATCTGACTACTGCCATCTTGCGATCATTGTGTCGTTACCTACAAGCACAAACATTTTTCATTATCTTGAAACGTGAAACAAGCCAGTCTCTCGTTTCTGGTATATTGATTATCTTTCTTGAGAATGGCTTTTAGAATACATGAACATTGTAATATGGGACTTTGTTATTGAAATACTTCTCCAAGCCGTTTAACCTGCAGTTGCGTTAAGTGATAATCAGAAAAATGATTTGAAAATCAATCGAAATCCTTTGATTTGAAGGGGGGGTGGGGGACATGGGGGGGGGGGATCGACGATTCAAATTTTTGAGCTTATTATCAAAATTCATCAACCCGTCAATTCATTACTTACCCAAAACATATCCCATTGTCACAAGTATTGATTCATATAGAATCCTCACAATTCACCTACCAAGTAGCTTGTATTGATGTTTACTCAGTAGGACATCGCCATCTTCATCATTGTGAATACTAAAAGTATCACTCTGATGTTCTGGCCAAATATCACAAGGATATTGCGTAGGACTCTTATTAACAGCTTGGAACTTGATGATGTTCAACAAGTGATTTAAATGGGAATGTGTCCTAACCAGAAATTTTTATGATTCTCTTGGCTCAACTCGATTAGTGCACACATTGTTTTAGTACTCGAGCTATGAGGGCCTATTGCCACATAATCAATATCACAACTGATCTCGGAATGAGAATGTCAATAATAAGCTTGTGTATCTTCCGAAATGACAAATAACAAGTTTTTCTATATATTGAAGAAACCACCCGAAGCTGGGAAGGTTTTGTGCATTGCATCACTGGGTCCATGATGTCGTTTTCAATGTCAGCAATCAACCTTGTGATTCTGACATCATATGTATTGACCCGTTTTCTGTTTCTGCCTTAAAGTTTGTGTGATAGGCTCTTTTCCTTAACCCTTTTTTAGGGGGGTTGAGTTTTCTCTATTATCCATACATTTTCTTTTCATTCTTCAATGCCTTCAATGCTACCAGACGTCATTACTAACACCTATGTTGTGATTGTTCCAGTGTTAAACTCAATGCTTATCGGCATCAGCCCATATATAATATCCTTCTCCAATCATACCTAAGACTGCTATTTCTAACTTTGTATTAATCCTGGGTAATCACTCCGTTCTGGTTGGATCATAGATTGATTCCTAACCTAACCACCTTATGACTTCAGAATCGTCGAGGAAAATTAAGAGTGTTATTGGGTTATAAGAGAGAAACCATAAAACCTTTTCTTACTGTTCAGCACATAGAGTCGAATAGATCATATTAAATAATTTTCTCCCCTTATTTTAAATAAAAAACACTTAGTTTTTGAAATACTTGTGATTAAAATATGTCTTGAAAATTCTGTGGGAATAATATTATCATCATGAAGGATTGGAAACATATTATCATAATGTTTTTGAATACATAAGAATTTGTCGTTGTTGATGTATCAAGACATTAACACTTTGTTTTTTATTTTTCGAAAATTCCCCCGTGGGAAGGTATAGACCAATTTAAAAAATTGTTGTTCTTTATATCAATGATCTTTTAGGTGGGATGTGAACACAGTGTATTGGGGGTTTGGTTTTGGGATAAATTGGAGGGGTTGGTGGGGTGGGGGTTAGGAGGGTTTTTGTAATGTGGGTTTGTTTAGGTGAGTAGTGTTAGTTGTAAATGGTGTTTAGTGGGGGAGAGGGGTGGTGAGGGGGTGGTGGGTGGTATGTTTTTAATGGGTTGGATGGTTGGTTAGATTTGTTAATGGTTTAGGGAGGGTTGTGGAGATGTGGTTGTAAGTTATTAAATCCTTGTTGTGTATGTTCCGGGTATGTACTGATATTTCACTTAAGCCAATTTGCCCACACCCATTTTTTTTTAAAAGGGAAAGTAATTAGAAATGGGGGGGCCCCCCCCCCCCCATGTTTGAAACTATTTGCAACTCTCCGCTCGAAACTTCATTTACACACCCTGTTAAGTTTATCGACATTTCTAAGCACGTTAATGTTATCGATTCCAAGAGAACATGGCGAGAGAATGCTTTTTGGAAATTTTCATTTTTAGATTTTTGTGATTTAGAGTCGTAGTATTACTGTTAGTCCTCAACATTGCTAATGTGATGGTGGAATAGTTATTCCAACTCTTGTCGTGATGTTGCCTGTCTTGACTGCTAGAGGGAACAACTTTTGGAACCAGCTTTGAACCTTGACGTTCATTTGCTGTTGATGGTGAATTCCAAGTTCTGAATGGTTTATGATCAAAGTCATTTGATGAAGAAACAGATGAACTAGCGAGAGTGAGAGCAATACAACACACAGCGAGTGAACACACCGGCGGTGGGCTTGATCTGCTCTGCGATCAAACGGCTTGTGAACATTGCGGAAACGGGGCCTGAATGTTAGTGTTTTCCAGCAGACAAACATTTGATGTAGCTCATCTTTTTTGAAACCTTTCTGTGCGACATGGAGTTCTTCTAATATCAATAATTCGACAAGCCAATCTCTCTCAATTATCCTAGAGGGGATGTGTATAGTGCCAAACTCATTTAAGTCTCTCTTTCTTTATCATGCTTTTGACCAATTGACTGATGTACCTTGCACTATCTCTAACCCAGGTTTGTTTGGTCATGCATGCATATGAGGGATATCTACATTTGAACTCATGTGTGGGTTTCAATTTTTAAAAACCTTGCCTGCCCTCAAGTTTGAGTAGTTTTCCCAAGTTGGAAACCCACCTAAGACAAACAGTTCTTGAGAAATCATCTCTCTACCGTTGGTTGCCCACCTAGACAAGATCTAGGAGTCGCTTGTTTTCTCAGGGACCATTGGTAACTTTTTTGTGTAAAACATAATGCCTTTGGGGGAATCAGTCTTTCTGGTTTTCTTAGATTCATTGTCTTTTCAATAAAACGGGACATATCTCTTTGTTTGTGTTTATATGATTTTGCGTTCCTGTTATTCTGTGAGAAAGCACGAGGATTTAACTTTGAGAGGAATACTAAGACCATTCATCATGATTTAGTCAGTGTAAAGAAGGCACTATTCTTATGCGATGTTAATCTCGCGCGGCTTAGGGGGGGGGGGGGGGGGAGTGGGCAGTTAACTAAGTCCAAGATAAGGGGGGCTTGTTGGGTGGTAAGGACTATGTTTCTTGACTAAGATTGGTGCGAGGTCTTGTTTGAAGACCGCGACGACTTCCATTTACAGCTAATGCCAATGTTCCTATTATGTTTTCTCTACCATTAGCAGGTTTGGGTAATCTAGCTGGGGGGGGTCACATCTCTACTAATTTAATGCTCGTAGGGGGAGGAAGTTTGGGGGGGGGTGCAAATATATGGTATTTGAGGGATAGTGTTGTTGGTGGGTGGTTAAAGTAAATGGTGAAAGGTGACTAATTCCCTTCAGGGTGACTGAAATGACACATTGCTATATATGGTTATTCCTAGAGGTAGGCCATGAAAGAACATGGGTTTCTCTGTGAGGCTGGTTTGGTATGGGGGGTTGTTGGGGGGGGGGTTGTTTTGTTTTTTTTGTGTGTGGGTTTTTGGGGTTGGGATGGTTGTTGTTGGGTTTGTTGATGTGGGAGGTGGGGTGGGTTTGTGGGGGGTTGGTGGGAGTGGTGGGGGTGTGGGTGGGGTGGTGTTGGATGGTTGGGGGGTGGTGTGTGGTTTGTGGTTGGGTTTTTGGTGGGTGTGTGTATGTGGTTTTTTGGGGTGGTGTGTGGGGGGGGAGTAGGGAGGGGGATTTTGTTTTTGGGGTGGGGTTGTGTGGTGGGTGGGTGGGGGTGTGGGGTGGGGTGGTGTGTGTGGAGGGTGGGGTGGGATTGGGATGAGGGGGTTTTGGTGTGGGAGGGGCCAGGTGCAATCACATTGGTGTTTCGAACTGCTTGTTTTCTAATCTGAGGCAAATTCTGTTGAGTGACTTGTTTAAACAAACCATCCGACACATTAGTTTTATTAACCGACTGTTTCGTTTGAAAACTTCTCATTTCAGGAGAATTTGAAAAAGGAGTCGGTTTTCCTAAAACTGATGGTTTTGGAATTCGTTGAGCATTTGGTTGTCGAACAACAGATGGTTTATCAAACTGAGTTTTCACAGACTTTCCCTTGCAGTTCTCAATGAGTTTCTTCAACTCACTTATTGCTATGTTCTTGTCTTGAATTTGAGCTTTCAAATCCTGTATTTCATGATATTGTTCACGTTCTTTTCGAAATACATTTGATCTATTTTCTTTGCAAACTGAGTTGTTTTTCATGTGTTCTTTACATTGTTGTAAAGCAAGTTCAAGAGAAATCGAGTGTTTTTCAAGTGTAGAAAAACTTTTTAACAGATTATTATGAACTTCTTTGTTAACAGATAGAGAATTCAAATATGAACATGTAACATCCTTAGACACACACTCTTCGAGAAGTAGATCATATATGTTTGAAAAATCAGCCTTTTTTGAAATTTTTCATATACAGACTAGTCTGTCTAGTAGTCGTATGGATTCACTGTGTCTTATCTAATTTTGATCTACTCTCTTTATCAAGATCCATGGTCCTCTTCCCAATCAGGGCAATCTGTTTGCCAGGATAGAAGTATCAAAGTGGATCTCATACAAACAGATTGAGCTTTCCTTGAGGGACTAAGGATTGGCAAAGTTAGTCAACCATTATATGTCGCATTTGGTTGCTAACATATGAATGTCTATAATTGACTGATTACGAGTATAAAAATTTATGGTTCACAAACTTTAATCGTTTGACCATTCATCAGTTTGTCAATACAGTAAACTTCCTTAACCTTTAAATCTGAAATGACCTTTGTGTTCTCTTTGAGATAACCTTCCAGTTGTGACTTTGTTAAAAGACTCTTTTTGACTAACTCATCGTGTTTCTGATTGAGAACTGAAATTTCATAGGCTTTATTTTTCAACCTTCTTAATTACAATGTCTTTTTAAAGCTAATAGTCCTAGAATTCATTTAACTTTGTTTGAAGAATTTCTCATAATCAATCGTCCGCGATCATTAAAGGCTTTGTACTTCTCAAACTCATTTTGTTTGTTCTGAAGTGCAATCAAACAACTATCCCGACAACTAATAGCCTCCCCCAAAGCCCTACTAGTCTCATCAAGGTTAGTTTTGAACTCTTCCAATTCTTGAGTCAATGATGCATTTGCTTTCTTTAATCGCCTTAAAATTGTTTTGTTTTCCTCGATATCAAGAGTTAAATTTGCAATTAAATTAGCAAGCGCAGCACGCTCATCAGCACATTCTGCAGCATGTTTCTCAAAATGATGTCTTTCATTAGCAAACATATTCTTTTCATCATTGTTTTAGTACCTTGTTCCAGGGCGTCACATAGAACCGATTCTGCAAGGGGTTAAAGACTTCCTGAATCGTTGCCATGAAACCGTAATGTGCTTCCAATTCCTGCTTATCAATCTTTTCATCTGATACAATCCCACTGCTTATTTCATCTCCCGAACTTGTAACCGATGATTGAACCTTTTGAACCTTGCACTCTTGAATCTGCAACTGTCTTTCACTCAACTTTTTCAACATCATCTTAAGCTCTTGCTCATGACTTGCTCTTTCTATTAATACACTTGTTCAATAGTTCATGTTCTGGATGATTGGTCCTGAATGTTTGAGCTGTCATTTTTTGTGGTCATCTCGAAGTTTTTCGTCTTACTTCTCGATCTGATAAATAGATTCTTGAATAACTATCGAGAGGCTTTAACAAGGTCGAATTTAATGAACCCCTTTCAAATCATGTGCTTTGATCACACATAGTAGCGGAATTGGAATCCTTCCTCGTGAAGTGTTGCCTCATTGAGTTGTGTTTCTAAGTTTATTCATGTGTTGAGATTAACTGAAACTTTGAAGGTTTCTGACACCATCACCAAAAGTTATGCACAAGCTTGTTGATATAATTGACAACTTTAGAATAGTCTGTACTTTCGAGAAGTGAGTGTTATTTTAGTGGCATACCCATTTGGTTTCAAGGAGTTTTCTTTGAAAATCTTGCTGCATCTTGCATTTCGTATCTCTGGTTCCTCTAAAACTAAACCCGAAGATGAAGTAACCTTTGTTCCCATTTTAACGTGAATTATGAAGTGTGAAAGTTGTTGGATCTTAAGTGGATATGATGTGATTGAAATTGTGGTTGTATGCAATTCACGTTCACGGAATTTTACTCGTCTATGATCAAAACCGACAAATGATTACTGGGATTTTACAAGATCACTAGATAACCGTGAATGATTGATCGTTGGTAGTTAATTTTGTTTGGTTTGTGAAGCTTTGTGCATTTTTAGTCCTGCACGATGGAGGTTTGGTTTTGGTTTTTTGGAATTCAGCGCAGCTTGGATGAATGAAAAAAATAAATTTTACCCTATTTCCAAAATTTGAATTTGGTGTAAAAATAAGTTAGAAAGGCTATATAAAAAATTATATATTACTCAACTTTTTCCGTAAAAAAAGTGTCGCTAAAAAAGGTGTCGTCTGGATACTTTTTTTTTAATCAAACCGCTGCTGAAGTTACACAACTCGCCGCCTTCACTTAACCAAACCGCTGGCAATAAATATAAAGCAAACCGCTGCCAGCTTGAACAACTCACCGACAATATAATATTCAAACCGCTGCCAAGTTTTTGACTCAAACTGCTGCTTACATAGGCAACTCGCTGTGTACACAGTTAATCAAACAGCCGTGTATTTCTTGATTATAAAAATCAACCGTCCGTTCCTAGCAAACCCGCCGAACCGTTAAGGGCAAACCCCAATAAATTTTGATTAAAATAACCAACTCGCCTTTGACTTTGGCAACTCGCCTTTGACTTTTTTTCTTAAAATACAGAGTTTGTCCCTACCTTTTGTCAAACCACCACCTTGAATATCATATTATATTCAACTCTCCACTTAGAACATAAGGACGAATTAAGCAAGGTTACCTCAAATAGATCCTTTTAACCACGAATCTAAGCTATAACATGTAACACTAGGATGGCATATTAAGATTAAGCTTCCAATAACATCAATTTCTTCGTGGATCATTAAAATGAAGCAACTCTCCACGAAGAACACCAACCTTTTAAAGCTTATTTTTTGAACTTGGAGCTTGTATAACACACGAAATTGATACAACCCAGCCTCTTTGATGTGTAAAACAAGAGAAGATCAAGATTAACAAACCATTAGACCCAAAAAAAATTTGAGCCGTGGGTATTTTTTTCACAAAATAACCACAAATTTTGATCTTGTTTAGCCACACGAATCAACCACGAATCCACACGTAGCTCTGATGCCAATTGTAGGATCCCGTTATCACTTCATAACATATATATCATACACGAATTTGATCTAGAAAGGAGAAAGAGAGTGAGTTGTTTTTGTAGAGAGAGAAAGAAGAGAGAGAGATAGAGAGATGAGAGAATATGGAAAAGAAGAATTATTAGAAAATGAACAACTTACTCTTTTCTAAATAGAAAAGAGTTTATATACCCCGTCGCGTTAAATGACGCACGGGATATTTAACTAGGACCCGGGCTCGGGTTTTGCTTGGGATTAAACCCGAAACATATACAATATTAGATTAACTATCGAGCCCGATTCCCGATATTATACTATTACAACATTAACTAATTAAATGACCGAGACTCGTACAAACTAATGAACGAACTTCCTGTTCGGATCAATATTTTGAGGCTAACATGTACTCTCTGATACTTCCTACTATAGTAGTTCATCTTTAGATAGTAAATCATTACAAAACGAGTATAACAAGTTATACAAAATTAGTCTTAGGATAATCAATAAAAACAAACACCTAAGGGCTAAAAACGAATTGTTAAGAAACGAAACTTGTGACCTTAGAAAAAGGGTAGAACAACAAAGAAAAAACAAAAAGCTTGTCTCAAAGTGTGAATCATGTGATGACCTCCAATCTAAAGTTAGCTCACTATCATTAAAACTAGCTAGTTTCGAAAGTAGTAGTATCTTTTTGCAAGAAATGCTTGAAAAACAAAAAACACAAAAAGATAAGCATGGGATTGGATTCACAGAAGACATAGCCTCTAGCAACACTAAAACCAAAAAGTCAGGTCTTGTAGACAAAGAAATGTCTACTATAGAACCGGCATTGCCGATTCCCTCTGCAAGAGAACCGGCCAGTTTAATCGAACAGAACTGGCTCTCTATAGAAAATGCTGAAACTTTGGAGTCTAAAATAGTAACGAAAAATAGTTTCGTGCAAATAACTTGAAAACCATTATCAAACACTTCTATAAAGAATGTAAAACAAGCACCAATCCTTAAACTTAGTCAAGGACTTAGAAAAGGTAAAATCCAAACACATCCTAAAACGCCCCACAAAAGAATCAACACACTATATCCAAAAAGATATTACCATCAAGTTGGTTGGGATTATTCAACACAACAAGGCTATCAGTTTCAAACCCCTAACTTTGGTCCATGGGCATCTTGTCTTCCATACCCATACATAAACCAATCAAATGGCATGTATAACGCTAACAGACCCATGAGATATTGGGGACCAAATGCTTGAGTTGTTTTGTGATTTTAGGTTCGACTAAAAGTCAAGCTAGAACTGGATGAATAGATCAAAGACAGTGGGTGTTCAAGGCATATGACGGGCAACAAAGATCTCTTATTGTCTTATAAGGCTATAGACGGAGGTAATGTAGTGTTTGGAAGTAACACTAAAAGCCAAATCATTAGAAAAGGTACAATCACTCATAACTCTCTTACTATTCATGATGTTAGCCATGTAGAAAATCTTAGCTTTAACTTACTTAGTATAAGACAAATATCTGATAAAAAATGCAAGGTACTATTTAGTGACACCGGTAGTGAAATACTTAAAGACGACATTATCATAGGAAGAGGGATTAGGAAAAATGGTCTTTATATAATGAAAATGCAAAACTCGCCCAAAGAAAGTCTTTGTCTAACATTGATGGATGATACTTCGACCTTATGGCATCGAAGATTGGGTCACGCCAATATACGACTTATTCGATCGCTATCATCTAAAGAGCTTGTTAGAAACTTGCCTAAACTAAAATTTGAAAGTTATTTTTGTGACGCTTGCAACATTGGAAAACAAGTACATGTAAGCCATAAGGCTAAAAACATGGTTTAAACAACTAAGTGTCTAGAACTTCTTCATATGGACTTGTTTGGTCCATCGGCTATCCAAAGTTACGGAGGTAACTTCTACAATTTGGTCATTGTCGATGACCACTCAAGATACACCTGGACAAGATTTTTAAAACATAAAAATAAAGCTTTTGACCACTTTGAAGTTTTGAGTAAAAAGATTCAAGCACAAAAAGTTTGTTCTATTATCTCAATCTGCACGTATCATGGTCAGGAATTCGATAATGAAGTACAATTCAGAGCTTTCTGTGATGATAATGGTATCACTCATAACTTTTCGACTCCTCGTACTCCATAATCAAATGGGGTAGTTAAAGGTAAAAACCATACTTTACAAG
>BQNB010189199.1:0-11888 GCA_026074375.1 Tanacetum coccineum | reverse complement strand
CCAAAAATCCAATCAAGTTCCAATTGTATAGTGTGGGACAAACACTTAGTACTATGCACCCTTATAAGGGGAGTAAGGAGGGGCAAATCTCATAATAGCGCTATCCATAAGTACTAACGTCTCAATCCCAATGAGGGAGATAATGAGTTAAAAGTAGTGGCGGGTTCCAAGCATACAATAACATACATGCCAAGTTCAAGTTCAACACGTTTCCAAAGTTTAACAAGTTCAAATCAAGTTCCATACGCTCAAAACAAGTTCAAGTTTAAATGTGCTCAAAAGATTAATTACTTCAAAGTAAGAGTATAAAAATGACACATCATGCTTTCCACCCCAAAACATTTAAAACATGTAAGAAAAAGGGGATGTGAGAAACTCACCGTAGTTATGAGTATCAACCGAGAAAATCAATAAAGGAAGAATGATAACAACGATCTCAACCGCGACTTATAATAATAGTGGTCCGCGTATAAGAAAATATAATTATAAGAAAAACGCATATTTTGCATAAGTATAAATATATATTTCGACATGCATGTAAATGATAACTTATATTGTAGAATTCATGAGTGCGCTAAACTTACTTACTTTTTACCCATAAATGTGTCAACGAAATACCTTAAGATTTAACTCCATTTTAACCCATTCCGACTAATATGAAATTTTAGTGAAAATTACCCATTTTGACCCGTTATCAAGATTATGACATCTAGACGCAAATAAAAGTGATAGACTAACTTATTAGTTGTAATTTCAGCTTTAGTTATTATATTTTACGCCTTAATCATTCTTCATAACGCTAATTTCACCAAGTTTGACTTTTTATTATATATTTATCTTAAGTCTGACCCGTCCAAAACGACCCGCTAAAATGCATTTTCACGACTCGAACTCTAAAGCATTTTGATGTAAAACGACGTTTCAGACAACTTTTTAGTTTTACCCGAGACCCGGAACGGCCCAGAAATTAACCAAAATGCCCCTGCAAGTTTCTGCAGAAAATTTATCTTTTTCCTAAAAATTAGGACTTCTCAACAAACCACACTAAGTAGGCAACCCAAACGAATACGCAACCTTTTATTCATAACCTAAGGCAAGCAAATATACCTAATTAGATCCTATATGATATGCTCGGAAAATATTAAGGTTCATTTGTTATGCCTTGTATTCACATTTGTTTCCAAAGTCACTTTTAGTATTCATTTGACCAAGTTAACCAAATTTCCTGGCACTTTAAGTATTCATTTGACCAAGTTAACCAAAGCTTCTATTAATCTACTTCTCCAAGTCAAAATTCCATGTTTTAGGTGTGTCTATGAATTTTCCCAAAATTTATTAAGGACATATACTCGACCATTTATACCCGACTCTAAAAACGGCCAAATCTAGACATACCAAAGTGTTTTAGTGATCAGAGGGTCTAAATCAAAGTTATATGAGTTAGGCCAATTGGAGACTTTAAATATCCGATACAAGTGTCTCCCATATCATTTTCATTGACAGATTCACCGCGGTTTATGATTTATGATCATTATAGTGCAAGGGTTGAAAAGTGATTTTGGGGTAGTTTTGACACCTTTCACCATTTCGCAACTTTGACTAACCAAACCACCTCATATTTTTAAAAGGCTTATATTCCTAGAAACTAGACTCAAATTACTTGATGTTAGGCACTTGAATCATGTCAAAATATTTATTTATCATCAACTTATGCTCCAATCAATATGACCCAAAAATAAAATAGGGGCTGTTTGAAAAATAGCTTTGACTTAATCAAGTCAAACCAATAACCCAACATGCAAAAATGACACAATCAACTCCCACAATCATATTATATAATTCTTAACATCATTTTAATCTAAAAATCTCAGTGGGTTCATAGATAAAAAGGCTCTTTTACATACAAACTTACATGATGTGTCATAACTTTTAAAAATCAAGGCTTTATGTTACTTGACTTGCATAGATCTTGTATCAAAAATAAAAATACACAACCCAACATTTTTGTACATTATCCTCACTCATTTAAGAGTGTTCTAACAAGAAAATAATTTACCCACAAAGATTTTACAATAGTATGTACAATCATGCAAGAAAAATTAAGAAAATCCTATTTTTTGAAGGTTTTTGGTACAAGAGACATACAAGTCATCTTGCACCATGATTTTTACCTTTGTTCTTGCTCTTAAAAGATTAAAATGATGGTGTTATGGTGGTAAGTGGGGTTCGGTATCAGGTAGAAGACACAAGGAGGAGAAATTTCTTGTTTTTGCTAGATCTAGAAATGAGAAAATGGTTTTATGTATAAATAGGGGACATAGTTTATGGTTTTGAAGATTGCATGAGATTTCATTGGTGGTGTAGGAGGTTGGCAGGACATATTAAGAGGAGAGGTGGGTTTTTTTTATGTTTTTTTTTATAATGTAAGTATCATTTTATTGGTATAGGTTGATTTGTATAAGTCGTGAACATTCGGTAAATACGTAAAATATCATAAAAACGTAAAATTTAAGATAGCTTATGATTTTGTTAAATTATGTTTTCCCATATGTTATGACATTGTTATAATGTTATTTGAGCATATCGTTGGTCGTTAGGACCGTTAACTAGGATCGCTAGGTCAAAGGTGCGTTCGTATAACTAGGGTTCCTAGCAAAACAAGCGTTAAATGCTAAAAATAGTATGACCACATAAAAGTGACTCCCTAAATAGTTAGAAGAGTCAATTATCATATGATTGCTTTCGGTTACTGACCTCAAAAATTGACGGATGTCACAGTTTTCCCCCGTTAAAAGGAACTGCGTCCCGAAGTTCCATTCGTCCGTCCTAAGGTTTAGCGCTCGCGAATAGTTGCGGATACTTGCGCTTCATCTCGTCTTCTCTTTCCCATGTAAATTCTGGTCCTCGTCGGGAGTTCCAACGAACTTTTACAATAGGAATCCAACTTCGTTTGAGCTTTTTGACCTCACGGTCCATAATTTCAATAGGTTCTTCAACAAAACGTAGTTTGTCATCGATCCTGATTTCTTCTAGCGCTACGTGCAATTTTACGTCGGCTAGGCATTTCTTCAGGTTCGACACGTAGAACGTGTCATGAATGCCTACAAGTTCTTGCGGTAGACGCAACCATTGGCAATTGTGGGTTGTCAACTCGCAAGCTTGACGATGGTTGGCTAAAACCTGACTATGAGTTAGTCGAGATCATTACCAAAGAGCATGGCCATCCGGCTAGCTCGGTATAATAATCGATCTAATCGGTTGGGTACGAACCGCGTGATGATAAGCTAGGTAGAAGTGTAGGATAATTTTAAATTGACCGATAGGTGATTCTGTGCTTATATGTTTATGTGATATTGTGCAATGGCATTGTATCGAGTTTGATAGGGACACATGTACTCCAGATTATTTCTCGCAACCGGTGGCGCATTGTTAAATGAGACCGGGAGGGCGATGTTCGTTTTGCCTTTGAATAAGAATGAGTAATTTCATTTGGATAACGATATGAATACATATCGATTTTTAACTATGACCGTCTAATTTGGTTTTGTGAACGACGTATGTTTTAATTTAATTAACGACGTAAACTTCAACCTTGTGTTTGATAACCAAGATGCGTTTGGCTTTGTTGTTTTTATGATCCCCAACTAAGTTTGGATCGATCATTATTTTGGGAAACTTCTCGGGAAGACGACGTAATAATTATTTTCTTTTATCGAGTCCATGTTGCGACGCATATTGACTCTCACGAAAAGCGCAACCCTAAAAGCTAGAACGACATGATTCGATTTTGTCGTATACGTTTTCACTATTTGTTTTATGGCCTCTTATGATAAGAGCCTTTATGATCGTATTTATACTTTGTGGTGTAACTACTACTTGTTTAAATTGACTTTCCATCCGGAATAGTCAAAACGAGTGGAAATTATATCCTTGGCTTACTTACGAACGCGCGAACCCGCATGATGATGAGAAGTTATCGTGCCCCGAGCGAGCGAGAAGGCGAGTACGAAAGAATGAGTGCCGAGGACGACACCCTTTTAAGGTGGGTGAAATGTAACAACCCGAGTTTTACGACGCGTATGACGATCGCGAGTTCGACGTCGTTATAATTATTTTACGAGTTTTCGTAAGCGAATGTCGACATTTAAAATTTTTAATTTGTCGTAATTAATTATTTTTGTATTTATTTGTAAACGGAAATTTTTAAATATTTATTTTTAACGTTTCGCAAGTCACCGTTTGATTTCGCGTTCGTTAATTATTTTAAGCATCGTAAAAATCTACGACGCACTCCGTTAATATTTTCTTAGCCGTAAAATATTATTTTGAACCATGTCGTCCTTATTTCTCGATTTTGGCCATGGCTCGCGTTAAAGCTCGCGTTTTATTAAATTGCGTCTAAGTTACATTTTAATCTAACATTACACAAGTATTTTGACAATTAAATAAAAAGAAAAAAAATATAAATGCATGTTTACCATAGCTAGGCCGACGCCTAGGAACCCAAGACACTCCAAAACTTTGAATTTCCAAGACAAGAAATGATTACCTTACTTTTTGCTTGCTTCCAAAAATTTACAAAAGTCTTATCCCATATACATGTACACTTATAAGTAAAAATTTGTCTTTCTCCTTTCTTTGTCTGTGGGTCGGCCGGATATTTCATCTCACACACAAACACCATTTTTGCAATTTGATTCAAAAATATTAATCCCCTCATCATTACCTACATATCCCACTAAAGAAACACGACATGCATTAAGTTTTCGTGGATTTTGGGTTCGGGTAAGTTCCAAGCATTTTCGGTTGAGAAATAGTAGTAAAAATGATAGATAAGTGTTATTGGAAGCTTGGTTTTAAATAAAAATGTTCGGTTTTGGTTATGGTGTTGGTCGAGGTCACGGTAGGACAAAGGAGGGAGGATTTGATCTTTTATTTTTCTTTTATAGCATTGTGATCATGTTTTTTGCTTATTTCGTTTTTTCTTGGTCTGTTTGTTTGATAATTTTTTTTGAATTGGGTTTGGTTGCCATGTGTCGAAATTCGTTATGATCTTGCGCCGACTAGTTAGATTTGGTTATTTGATGATTGAGCGAGTTGGTTATAGTTTATAGACCATTTTAGGTATATTGTGAATGAGTTTTTGGATTGAAAAATGGTTTCGGCGAGTTTTGTAAAAGTTAAATTCGTGCAGCATCAGTGGCACGCAAAACGAGGTTCAAAAATTTATAAAATCTGATTTTAGATGTTGATATATAATAGAGTTCTTCCTAATGTACGTTTTGATAATTCGAACGTCCCGTAACTCCTAATAACGAAGAAGTTATAGCCGATCAAAGTTTGGAAATTTTATAAATTTCCAAACACCTATTTTGCAAAAGTATACATTCTGATCCGATTTTCAACGGTGATTTTGGGCACTTTCGAGTCCGTTTCAGCCTTCCGGCAAAACACGAAAGTTGTCCGGAATGACGTTTTCTATAAAATCTCTTTTTGGTCAAAGTCATGAAAACGTGATATAGCGGGTCAAAACCGATGGTCAAACTGCTGAGTTTTTATTAAAAATACAAGTTACATCAGATTCTTGCAGGGACATTTTGGTCATTTTCTGTCGAGATTCAGGTCTCGGCTAAAGCGAAAAAGTTGTCCGGAATAAAAATAATAAACGTTACTATTATTACAAGTGTAATATTTTAGACTTAACGATTGTTATGAACGAAGTAGATTATAAAAATAGTAACTTTTGAAATATTCGAATATAATACCGAAACAAGTAAACGTAACCAAATTGAATGTCGAAAGTTCGACGAGATAATTAAATATTATTATAAATATAATAAGAAAACCAGACTTACTAAAAATGGTAACTTTCCGAAAATAGCAACTTCCTAAAAATAGAAAGTTTCCTAAAATAGAAAGTTTTCGATTAAGCAACGTATAATATAAATGAAAGAAAGATCGTAACTCAAATAAGTGGAGTTTAGGATCTAGGACGCGCAAGTGGATTTCTCATCACGTATGTATGTATATTTATACTATTATGATAGTTGCGACGCGCGAACTATCTGATCGTATCTTACGATCGAATAATTGAACGACATAAATTATAGGTCGCGGTTGAGCTCGTTGTCGAGTAGTTCGTGATTGTTTCGGTTATTTGATCTTCGACTTCAATCAAGGTGAGTTCATAGCCTCGCTTTTAATTGTTTCAAATGTTTTTAAACCCGCGAGGGGGATACTTGTTGTTTTATGAAAATGAGAGCGCAATATGTTTTGATACTAAACATGATTCCATTTACTATTGAGTATATGTCTTTTACTGTGTGACCGTTAGTTGCTTAGTTGCAGGTGAACGCTAATGCATTAAATATTAAATGTTACCACATAGATTAGTTGAGTGTTTTCATTTTCTTATTCCGTGATCTATTGGGTTTGACAACCCTGTCCGGGGTCTGAATCCATTAGTGAACACCCCGGACATTTTGTACTTAGTATTAGGAGAAGTGGCATACTTCTCGGACATTATTTCGTCCTACGGGATGAATGTGTTAAGTTTCGGTACACCGGCTCATTTAGTTGGAAATCAATATTTTCATAACTTGTCTTACGAGCAATGTTATATGTTTTGTTGAACCAAATATGCGTTCTAACTGTTATTTGTAAACTTTATGAATTCACTCAACGTTTTGTTGATGTTTTTAAGTATGTATCTCAGGTTAGTTGCTGTTCATGGCTTGGATGGGACGGAACGCGGATATCAAGCACGGTATCTCGGTGAAGTAGTGTCATGACAATGTTTTTAGAAACCAAATCGTGTTGTGACTTTTAGAAATAAATTTTCTACGTTGGTATTGGGACCTATGTAACTTTGATTCTTTTCAAACGAAATAAATGAATTTTTTTTAACAAACATCTCTTTTATAGTTGTTTGTTATGACTTGTATGATTGTATCGTGATGTAGCACCCCAAGTGTTGTATTCCGCTGCGTATCGTATTTTGGGGGTGTTACAATACCATATGGCTTATTGAATGTCTGGACGTTCTCAGCCCTTTTATTTTTGCATATTTAAAAACATTATTGTCAGTTCTTTCATTACGACGTATTCATTATATGATACGGCGTATTCAGCAGAACTGACTCGTATAGACACTTTTTACATGTTTCTCTATATGGCGTATCCATGTTTTTGGATATGACGTATTGGTTTCTTGTATAGTTTTTTTATTAACCGTAGGATACCCGAGATAGGATTGCATGGTTTTTCTATATTTTGCACAGGACCTCTTTGGAAAGAAATCGACAATGTTGGTGGAGTATCTCTATTATCTGGAATCATGTGTGTTGTAGTCATACTGGTATCCAGACGCATTTACAACACATTTTTACTCATAAACTTAATATGGAGAATTTACCGAGCAAATATCAGGGGAGTTTCTCGATCTAATTCTTTTATTTCCTGTTTTTAATGTTTTATCTATACAACGAGGACATTGTATAATTTAAGTGGGGGTGGGAATTAGAACGTTACTTGTCTTATTTTTCACATTAAAATGCTTAAATTATGCTTAAATTTAAAAAAATCAAGCATTTGTGAAATTACTGGTTACATAACCTGCACACATAACCCTTATTAGATATTGTGAGGATTCAGCCTTATCCGTTTCCAAATTTTCACCTAAATCCCACAAAATTATGAGTGTGCCGGTGATGTTGTAGACTTTAGAACTTGGCTTGGTATATCTATTCGAGGCCACAATAATGAGTACTATGGATTTAGAAGGATTAACTTGTTTAAATTGGTAAATTTCTAGGATTACACCCAAAAAGCCTATATATGTTATGTTATTAACTAACTACACTGGTTAGTTAACCCCCGTATAAACCCTTTTGTTTACTCTAATTTTAAGAGTAAGATACCCTTAGAAAAACCAGTAGAGCCAATCCTTTAGGATATCACCAACTATTTGTTTCGTTACACCTTTACGCCTTATCCTACCCTGTTAGATTAAGTCCATTTATCAGTTGCTAGTTGCTTTAAGTGTAAAGTATGTATTTCCTGTGTCTTGTGTCATTTTCTATCTCTGGTATGGTTGAAAAATTGCACATTGTAATTGGGAATGTAAAAAGTAGTCAAACTCATGTATTTTTACTACCATCACAATTATTGGTACATCCGGAGAACAAAGAATTATGGAAGAAATTATCTGGAGCTATTATGATCGTGAAGATGGTGAAATTACACCGAGATTCGTAATTTAATATTGATGAAAAAAAATTGCAACAAAAAAGTGGAGGAAAATTATGAAGATAGTCGGTTCGCTTAAATTTAAACCGATGGTATTATTTGAAGGATCGATTAATCGCTGATACGTATTATAAATTGACGATGTAAAGTTTTGTATAAAGTGGTAGATATTGCCACTTGATTTTGTAAAAGTATGTATAGTATGGGATGATTGGGAGTTGACCATTACGGGAACGCCAACTTAGGTTGTTGATCTATGATGAAGACGTTTGTGTAAATATTTATGATTCTTTATCATGGTAATGGTCGGGAAAGTATCTAGCAACTTGTACCTTATCTGTTTGGACTTAATCTTTTTGTCTTGTAAATTTTTATTTAACAACAATTATTTCCCTTTCCTAATCTCTAACCTTAGGTTATATTCGAATGAGGATGCAAGCAATCACATGTGTGTATTCCATCGTTATGGCCATGTATGTGTGATTTTGTCCGCCTTGTTGGTTTATTACTTTTTGGTGAAAGATTAGAAGATCCATACCTATATCACTTTTTGTCCTAACCCTTGGTTTTACTCGAGTTGAGGGAATTGAATGCAATCATGTATGTCTATTCCATCGTTATGGATGTGTATATGTGGTTTGTCGCCTTTACTGGTTTACGACTCTTGGTAAAGATAACTAGTCCTACTCTATAGCTTATTCGAGTTAAGGTTTGAATGTAGTCATATGTGTCTATCCCATCGTTATGGGTGTCTATGTATGATTTTTGTCACCTTTTCTGGAATATTGGTATCGGTAGAGACTAGAAAAAGTGATCAAACCCTTTAAGCCTTATAAATAAACCCAGTTTGCCTTTATAAACTTGTTACTCCTTAGCTCTAGTGGTGGAGATGTGTATCCTTGCCAAGCTTATGATAGAATACTCATCACGATCGAGCAATTAAGCAAATTATTTATATGTTACCACATAGATTAGTTGAGTGATTTGAGTGTTTTTATCTTCCTATTTCGTGAGGTGTTTGGTTATGTACTAGTACTTAATCAAATAATTGCTTAACGGAAAAATCCTTAGGGATACATTTTCATAAATTTTTTAAGGCTACTTGAGAACAAGTAGGATTCAAGTGGGGGGATATTTGATGACATCAAATAACATCACTTTTATAGCATTATTTATTCCATGTAAATAACCCATTTTGTATAATTATTGCAAGAATTGGTACTTAATCGTGTATATTTGAGAATTGAAGTAATTATGGAGTACTTTGTGAAGATTAGCTAGAAGGCATGCATTTTGGAGCTTAAACGAAGAAATATTAAGAAACTAACTCTGACATCCTATACGCCGTATCCATCAAGGAAGATACGGCGTATATGTGCCTGCACTTCACAAGAAACCATGAAGAATTCAAGCTCAATACGCCGTATCCAAAAGACTTCTATACACCGTATTCAAGATATAGTAATAAAATATTCTCAAAGATATCGAACGTGGTCCCTACACCAAAAAACCCCCCAATACGCCGTATCCAACTCTCTTGATACGCAGTATCGACCAAATTCCAAACAATATAAATAGAAAACCTAAAAATGGGTTTTCAGTGTGCTTGATCATATTTTTGATTCCTTAACTACAAAAGTCTATTTTTAGAAGACAAGAAGAGCAGAAGAGGTCAAGCAAAGCTACTAATTCCATAGGAAACACCTTGTAATCTCTACACTTCACTATATGCGTTCGGTTAGCATTATGTTTAATCGTTCATCTATGATTTCGTGTATTGTTACAATGACTATAGGCTAATACCTTTAGGTATTAGCCATGTTTATGATAATTTAATGTTTGGTTTATGTTTATTCTCATTGCATCTTGTAAATTGTGTATTGTCTTATGTTTATCAATTTATACCCGCTTATATGCTTAAGTATGCGATCTATCATTCAATTGGGTCTAGTCCTACATATTTAATGCGTTGTAACTTTGGTGTTGTGTGGGCGTATGCTAAGAGTCTGGGATAGCTCTCCATATAGCAATTTATATATCTAAAATCATAGGATCATAAATATTGACCTATCTTTACCATTGGTTTATGTGAACAAGTTGGACTAGCAGGTGACCTGGGATCAACAAATAACATACTGATTCCTTTGGTAAAGACTTGGACTGTGGACTACTAGTATATAAAGAGTCGTTAAGCAGTAAGTTAGTAAAGTCTCGATGAGCTAGGATTCGATAAGATCACCATTATTATCTCCTAAGATAGATTATAAGCAACTGCGAAGAGATTTATGCGGATTTAGTTAATTGTGACAGGATTGCCAAGTCTAGGTCTTAGGAAAAAGTCCGCCTAAGTCTAGGAATGATATATCAACAATGAAACAGGACAATCATTGCACTTATAAACTAAAACCAACATTATATTTGATTAAACATGGTTAATATGTTTCCCTTACATTAGGCTTGATCGCTTCTTTATCTTTTGTTAAATCACTTGTGTGTGTTAATTGTCATCAAAACCTTAGGTTAGATACCCAAACTCGTGCAAGTCTCTCAGACTGAAACCCCCCCTTAAACCTTAGACTTAGGATTAACATAGATTAAAACTAACATAGATAACTAAAATACTAGTAGACTTAGGAATTAACGCTCTCGCTCTTAGTGATCGACACCCTGCTTACCAACGAAGCTACATCTGACTTGGTACACTGCCCGTTAGAGTGTTGTTTTTAGGTATAATTGGCATAAAATAAATAGTAAAGCTTGATACATAAAATACCTACGCACAACGACACATCAAGTTTTTGGCGCCGTTGCCGGGGAGTGAAATTGTAAATCTTTATTTTTATTTAATATTTTGGTTTTTAACATTAGATTAACTTAACCCTTAGGATTAGTTTAATTTAGATTAGTTAGTGTAAATTAGATTAGTGTAAAATTTATAAAATTGTGTATATTTGTTTATTATTGATTGCTTGTTTCGTTTGTTTTGTTTGTGTGTTTATTTTGTTTGTTTAATTGTTTTCTATACACTGTTTTGGTCGATAACCTGATACGGCGTATTCACCTTATTTGGATACGGCGTATCTAACTTTCTTATCCAATACATCGTATTCATTCAGCAGACTGATACAGCGTATTCAAATTCATTGAATACGGCGTATCGATCATCTGATACAGTAGCTGAAAGAAGTTTTTCGTATTCGAACTTCGAGCTTATATTTCTATATATGCCTTTTTCCAAACTGGGTCTACTGATGATTTTATGGTCATTTTCAGTAACAATGACAAAGGTGATTGAGAAAGAGTTCGAACAACTTGGGCTAATCAAAATCAGTGATGATTTGTTCACTTATGACACACAGCTGGGGATGATCTTCAATGAATTTAACAGATTAAGCGCAATTACTAACTATAACAAACTAATTTCTAGCATTTAAAAAAATATCTCTTAAATCGTTAATCTTTAAGTTAAAAAATTTACATCATTGTGACGAGCATTTATTTATCTTTCTATAGATGGACACTTTGATATACTTTCGAGAATACCTTTTTCGTTTTCTAACATTTTTTGTTGTCTTCTATTTCTTCTTTTTTGTCATTGAAACTTGCATGAGATCCCACGTATAACTAAACACTAATTTGTA
>BQNB010189198.1:0-11888 GCA_026074375.1 Tanacetum coccineum | reverse complement strand
TCTTTAGCTGTTGGAATTTCATGTTTTTCTATCTTTTATGTGTTCAATATCTGTGTTTTTACATACAGGTATGCCTAGTTTACTCTATTTAAATTTCACATAATTGATTCATCCACTATAGTTATATTATTGGTGTTACGGTGTTGCCATTACGGGATGTTAGGGTTTACTAAACTGCTGATTTTTTAACAAAGTAGTTTAGGATAAGCAAAGCCAAACTACTTAGACCAACTTCTTTTACTTCAAAGAATAACATGAACTTATCCAAACACTCCCAAATTTCTACACACTTGCATCAAAACAAGATAAACAGTGTTAATAAGCAAATCCCTTACACCCCAATGGATCATCTTTTGGTATTAGTGGTCACTATAGCAACACATAGGTTGTCAGAATTTTGGACTAGTTTAGGCTGAGCAACCCGAACCGATCAAACCCGACCCGAGCCGAAAACCGACTTTGATGAAAACGTGAACCGAGAACCGAACTGAAGTTAACCTAGCGAAACAGAAACCGAACCGAAACGAACCTAGCAAAACCGGTTTAGGTAATTTATGCGTATTTTTTTGGTTTTGACCCGAACCGAAACCGAACCGGACCGAGCTAAACCGAAACAGAAAACCATAATTATATAAAACCTAAAACGAAGCAAAATCAAAACCGAAAGCCATAATTATATAAAACCGAATAAGGTCGGTTCGGCTCGGTTTATCGGTTTGGTTGTTGGTTGATTTTGCTCATCCTTAGTTTTGCTATAGTAAGTTAATTGTAAAAGATGATGTTCTTATCTTTACTTTCTTTTTTCTAATTTGCTAGCGGTACCTAAGTTCTCTTTTTTTTTGCATAGTCTGTAAAGGGGTGAAGTATGCTTTGACTGCTTTTCAAGAAGCTATGAACTTATTGGTTTGCACTTTTGTTCACTTTTTCTACTTTACAGTTGGGTGGGTTTAGGTTGTGCTAAATGAGAGTCATTCCTTTACATGCCCTCATTTAATTATGCTTTTTGTGTGTTCTTAGTATATCATCTTGACCATAACTAGTGCACATAATGTGGGACCTTGGGTTATGGAATTAAATATGAATGGAATTTGGTTATTGGTTCTGCCATAATATTTAAACGAAATATTATTAGCTTGAAAATGGAGTAGTATTATGCGAAATGAAGATGGTGAAACTTGTTGGTTTTGCTTAAATTGATCAGTATTGATTGACTGCAATCATGAATGGAAGTGTGGAATCTAGGAACGAGTAATGATTTCTTTATGTTGTAAACAAGTAAATAGTTTAGGATGGCATTAATATCGGCAAGTGTTAAAGGTTTTCCTACCTAGAGAACAAAGTGTGCTATTTAAAGGTTTTGCTTTACTACGAGCTGATACGTTTTGAATTGTTGATTAGGGTTCAATTGTGACATCTCTTCCCCTAATAAGCTTGTTTCCTTCCCATAACGGCTCAACAAACCTTGTAACCAAGATGGATGGAAGGGATGGGCTTATGCAACAAAGGCCCATATATCATTCTGGGTTTCAACTTTCAAGATATCCCATATTTTGTGGCTTTCGGCTGAATAAGAAACAGCCCAAAAAAACAAAAAACAAAAAACCTCTAGTGTTTTAATTAATTACGATTTTTTTATATAACAAGTTTTATTTATCAAATATCTAATAAATGTATAGCGAATTTTTAAATGAAAAATATATTACACTATACCAAAGAGCATCACACATGGCGACAAAATAGTGCTAGCCCATTCTTTTAGTCCATCAGTGTGGCTTTCGGCTGAATAAGAAACAACCCAAAAAGAATAATAAAAATGAAATTTATAAAAAAGCCTCTCACGTTTTAACTATTTACGACATTTTTACATAACAACTTAAATGAAAATTATACTCACATAAAGACCTCTGGATTACGAATAAAACGAGCCAAATATTGATATGCTTCAAACATATATATGATTTTATAACAAAAATTTAAGTTTAATATATGCTTTTTAAAGAAAAAAACTTTTAAAACACACCATTATTAACCTATATAATAAAATACCCTAAACTTTTTTAAAAAAAATTAATGAAAACAATTTATGTTCGCAATTTTATTGTTACGTTGACGCCTTAACGCTCGTTTACCAATGTTCGATGATTCATATATGAATTATCTTCGAAAAAGAAAATAAAAATAACCATTCATTAAACAACCCGCATCGCATACTAACCTGTAAACAAAAAATAAAAATAAAAAATTCACGCACACAGATTTCCACAATAAATTAGCACCCATCGTAACGCACATATCTCTTTCCATCTCATTACTCATAAAGTCAAAATAACTAATTAATACAGTGGACGGTGAGAAGTAAACTAAAATAAGAAAAAAGTGAGGAGAAGTGTTATAAGCATATATTTGAAATGCAATGACTTGATTTAGATGCATCTCAATTTGTTTAGGACATTAGGTGCACTCCTTTGAGTTTCGAAAGTTATTTTGAAATGAAAATGACTCAAGTTGATTTTTATGATTCTGTCACATACTCACATGTAAAGGAACAAAATAAAAAAGAAATCACGAAATGCATCTAATATACGTATATACGTCTAATTAAAAGTTAAAAATATATTAAGATACATATAAAACAATAAAAATGCATTTAATTTATGTCGATGCAACTTAAATATTCGATGAAAGTCATTGATTAATACTCATTTAATCATAACTATGTAATATGAGGGCATCCATTATGGTAGACCTTTAAAAAGGTTTATAAATTTGTCACCTCTTACAATGTCATTAATTTATAAATCATGAACTTATTCTCACTATGGATAAAGCTTTTGAGGTTTATAAATTGTTCAAACATAAATTAAATATTATCATGGTACATAAATTCTTGGACCTCTTTAAAATCTTAGACATTTTCATGACACCTAGACATGAAATGGTTCCTCACTATGATAAAAAAATTCTTGGACCTCATCATAAGTTTTTAGACCTATTCTTAAAACACCATAGTAGATGCTCTAAAGACAAAGTCAAAAGACAATGACAAAGGCTCAAGATCAAAGATCACACAACATGAAGGAACGAGCCTACAACAAAGATAAAGACCAAGACCAAGACCAAGACCAAGACTCAAGAGGGCCTGATAATGATTAATAACAATAACTGCTGGCCAATCAAGCTGTGACACACAGTCTGTGTCCCCACTTTAACATGTGCCCCACAGGCACATGTTAGAAAAACCCAATACTTAAACTATTAAAAGCAAGTTAACGAAAACGTCGGTGTCAGTGTGTCACCTTCTGTCAAAAATTTCAACGTTGGACTTGTTACAATTAAGACTATTAACAATTAAAGAGTTTGAGACTATTCGATAACTAATTTGCTTCATTATCATCTGAATTTCTAGCCATATACTGTATGTTTGACCGGTTAGTAAATGACGGTAAGAAATTGCGGATATTTATATATATTTAACCCTAGTCGATTTAAAAGTTGAAACAACTTGCTCTATCCAACTTTTGTTTAACTTTTTAATCATAGTCTTTCTTTTCCATCTCACTCATCTATATATATTAAACTCTATTCGTCACTTGCCCTTTTTTTCTTTGTTCAACAGTAAAATTGATACCTTTTCTCACCGTGTAAAAACCAAACACGGAACAAAATAAACAAGAGTGTTGTTACCTCCTAACAGAAAAAAACAGTTTTTTTTACTGTTTTTTTCCGTATATTTTGTTTTTAGTAATAATTTTGATTTATCAAACTTTATATATACTTTTTATTTATCAAACTTTATATATATATTTTTAAGCTATTCCACAACTTTGCCGGTGCAAATGGGTCATATTATAAATATACACAATAACCGACTAATCAACTGTCGTTTTGACAGTGGGCTATCTGCTACAGTAACGGGCTTCATTTTGGGCCAGCCCGATTTTAGTTTTTTTTTTAAATTTGTATGCACAAAGTAGGAGGGAAAAAAAATATTACAAAAGTTCCGATTTATTCAGATAAAAAAAATACACGCGGAAACATCTTCGATACCTAATAACTTTAAAATAATCGATATGGTCACAAACGTACAACCCATTATATTAAAAAAAAAACCCATATAGCAAAAAAAAAACCTTTTAATTTTACAAGTCCCTTTAGCTAAGTTGATTTTAGATAAGTAGGTAAGCTTACTTTCAAAATTTCAGCTCCAAAGGTTCAAAAATAAGCTGTTAAGCTTATTTGAAAAAAGCCTAAAAACTGTTTCATTGGACTTTGCAATTTCCAGCTTCATTTTCTTTCTTAACTTGTTAAGTATAGGTAAATTTTAGTTTAAATCTCCTTTAAGCACATCTTAGGCTTCAATAAGCTGCTTTTAGTTTTAGTTTTCAACAAGTATTAAGCTCTCAATAAGCCAAAATCCAAAAATCTTGTTAAAAAGCTAGTTTCTGTAACAGTTTTCAAATTGCTTATTTTCTAGCTTATTTAGTGGATAAAAGTGGAATGTGCTTTTGTTAAAGTTGTTAAAAATAAGCTAATAAGCAACTTTGTAGTTTTAAGTTTTTGCTAATTCTCAAAATTTAATAAGCCAAAAATAGGAAATAAGCTAGGGTCTGTTTGGTTCTTTTCTCAAACTTCAAGGTTACCCGTTTACATTAAGGTGTAAATTTCTAGTATTTTGCCCGCCTACCCTCTACTTTCTTTTTTATCACTTTCTACCCTGTCTTTCCTATTTTCTTTTAATTTTCTTTTTATTATTAATAGTATTAATAGAAATTAGGTTAGATTTTTAATAAATCAAATTAGTTGAAAAATAAAAAGTAGAAATTAGGGCTTTTATTTTTTATAACTTTCTGCACTTAATTAGTTTCTAAAAATCATTTTTCCATATTTTTCTCATTAAATTTGTATTTTCTAGGAATTAAAATAGTTTTTAGTTATTACTTTTTCTTAGATAAATCATATAAAATAGAAAAATAGTTGAAAAATTAAAATTCTTTTTGCATTAATTTTCATTTTAAATCTAGTATTTTTGAAAAATAAAAGAAAAATTTTAGTGTTAATTTTTAGAAAAAGTTTATTTTTGATAAATCATTAAATTTTAGAAAATTCATAAAAAATTCAAAAATACATAAAAAATTCTAATTCTTTTTCCTAAAATTTTCATTTTAAATTTGTGATTTTTAGATATTAAATTTGTTAAAAGTTGTGTTTTAGTTTTTAAATTTCAGTTTTAGCTCGCGTTTAATACATTTTGTGCATTTAATTTTCGTGCTAGTTAATTGTTTTTCAATTCTTGCTATTACATTTGTAGTATAATCAACAAATCAAATATCTTTTACTATTCTAACCCTAATACCGATCAATCTTAAATCCCACCCCTCCCCCCCCCCCCCCCCCCCCCCCCACCCCCCCCCCCCCCCCCCCACCCCCCCCCCCCCCCCCCCCCCCCCCCCCCCCCCCCCCCCCCCCCCCCCCCCCCCCCCCCCCCCCCCCCCTCATTCCACGATTTGCGTTGGGACACGACCCAGTTGTACAATACTTCCCGAAAAAATAATACGAATTGTGTTTTCTCTTTTGTTAATTTTTACCTTATATTCTCTTGGGTAAAAGTAATTTTGGGACGGAATTCTAACGGATTATAACTCTTTACGTATATATATTTGACTACAAACCACTTGTGTACAAGCTAATACACTCATTATACAATGTGTAAACCCTAATTATTCTATTCATAAGCTTTCATACATCATTTTACACTCAAAACCCTAATTCAAAACCCTAAACCCTAACCCGAGCAAAATACTAAACTGTGACCTGTTTCTTCATTTTTACCCATTTTAAACCCGAACCACCTATCAATTCTTATTGTTAATCCTTAATACAAGTCTTGTGAACAAATATCTATCATTATCTTTCAAATATACACGAATTATAAGCTCAAAAACCCTAAAGAAACCCTAATATGCCCTAATTGAACCCGCGGCATATATCATTCATTTTTAACCAACTTTAACCCAAACCACTTGAGAATTTCCATTGATAAACCTTGATACAAACCTTGATAACATATTTCTATCATTCCATGATCAATGAGCACGAAATATAAGCCAAAGAAAACAATTCGAGCCCTAGAAGACTCAAATGAACCCGCGAACCCTAAATCTTGCAAATTGACCCATTTTGAGCTTTTCTTTGCAAACAAGCACCTCATGACTCACCCACATGCATTCCTAAGCAGCTTACACACCTTCTACAACAAATATCTTCAATATTTTTATTAAGAAAAACTTCACATGGTCTCTTGTTTCTTCTTTTCTAGCCGTGGCATCAAAAGAGGTAGCCAACACCTCAAAGCTAGTTTCTAGCCCTAGAAACTCATCACATAGCCTCTCCTAATCACCCTCTAGGTTACCCATGTGTCCTAGATCAGCTTGCTAAGAAATCTTGGCCTCTAAGGGTCCTTTACCTATAAATAGAACCCATAACCCTTCATTCATTCTCATCCCCCACTTCTTCTTTCTATAACCCAATTGAGCAAACATTCTCTGCTCCATATGATCCTAGGATCATCTAAGAACATCATTCAAGCAAATCTTTGAAGATTTGAAGCCCCGGGAACAAGATACAAGGCGTACGAGTGGAAATACTACCCGAAACGACCCATTTCCACCATTTTTGCTCCTTGAAGCTCAAACCCAGGTTCTGGATGTTCTACTTCTGCTCCTACACTCTTATAATGTTCATATGATCCTAAATATACTCTTGTTAAAGTTTCATAACTCAATTCATGCTCATTTTCCATTTTGATCCAAAACCGTACACCCGAAACCCTAATTTTATGTTTTATAAAGAGGTTGTCGAACTTAAATCTGAAAAGGCTGATTTTTCAACATATATGATTCTACTTCTCGAAGAGTGTGAGTCTAAGATGTTACATGTTTTTCATATTTTGCATTCTCTATATGATTTAAATGCTTATGCTGATGAAATGCTGTGTCTTCATAAAGTCAAAGAATGTGAATGTCTTGCACAAAAGCTTTCAAAACAAACTGAAATCTGTTAACAAAGAAGTTCATAATAGCTTTAAAGAGTTTTGCTAAAACTTGAAAACCACCCGATTTCTCTTGAATTGCTTTAAAACAATGTAAGAACAAATGCAAAAACAACTCAGTTTGCAAAGAAACGGATCAATGTATTTCGAATGACGTGATCGATACATGAAATACAGGATGTTGAAAGCCTCATATGCAAGACAAGAAATGCCATCAGTGAGTTAAAGAGAAAATAATTGAGAAATGTAAAGGAAAGTCTGTGGAATCTCAGTTTTGATAAACATATGTTGTTTCGACAACCAAATGCTCAACGGATCCAAAAACCATCAGTTTAGAAAAAACCGACTCCTTTTTTCTATTCTCCTGAAATGAGAAGTTTTCAATAAAACAGTCGGTTAATAAAAACTAATGTGTCGGATAGTTTGTTTAAAAAGTCACTCAAAAGAATTTGCCTCAGGAATAGAATACAACCGGAAATACAACTCGATGTGCTAAACCCAGGAAATGTATAGAATTGCCACTTCCACAACTCATAACTAGGAACACCACAGTTGCCTCATGCTTCTGGGATACTAATCCTCTGGTGTCTAATTCTAACAGGAGTATCATCTTATACTAGTGTTAGCAGACCACAGCTTAAGAGCTATCAAGTTAAAGATAAGGTTGTGCCAAACAATAGTCAAGTGAAGTTTAACCACAAGGAAGTAGAAGAACACCATAGTATTTCAAGTATTTCTAGGAAAACAAAGTCTGTAACTGCGTGTAATGATAGTTCAAAATCCAGAACTTTGAATGTGAATGCTGTTCGTGATAAAGTGGTAAATGTGGTTTAATTCTAATCCATGATGCTTGTGTTATAGATACTTGATGATGTGAATCACTAGATCTATAAAAGCTAAGGTAGTTGCTATTAGTGCTAGTAAACCCAAGAGAAAAGCGAACAATCTGTTGCAACCACCTCATAAATAGTTGCATCAGGATTCAACTATTCAGAAATTCTAATGAGTTTATATAAGGATTGTATAAGAATTTACAAATCAGGAAGGGAATTGGTGGATAGCTACAGAAAATGTCCAATCAGGATATAAGATGGACACAGAGCCACAATTTGGACCAAAAAGATATGGATGCTTAAATCAGGAAAGAGGATGTATCCAACAAGTATTAGTTCCCCTATTATACGTTATCTCTAGGATTACTATGTCTTGAAGATATCAAATTACTTAGGAATCCATATTGTCCAATGTTCATCGTCCTCTAACTTTCTCTTGCTGATTGTACAACTATCCTATTAATTCGTTGACTCTGGAATGCACAAAGCACATGACGGGCATTTGGAAGCTGTTGTGTAATTTTTGTGGAGAAATTTATGAGTACTGTTCGTTTTGGAAATGATCAATTTGCTCCAATTCTTGGTTATGGAGATCTGAATCAAGGAAATATCATGATCAAAAGGGGTTTATTACATCGAAGGCCTCAATCATAATCTTTTCTGTTGGTCAATCTGTGATGCGGATTGGAGGTTGCTTTTAAGGAAATCTACTTGTTTTGTGAGAGATTATTCAGGGAAAACGATTTACTAACTGGTGATCATGGATTCGATCTCTACACAATATCTCTTAAAGAAACACTTCATCAACTTCATTGTTTCTTGGCTAAAGCTTCAGCCAACTCAAAGCATGGTTATGGCATCGAAGATCTTTCTCTCTTGACTTCGATTACATCACCTTACTCTCAAAGAAAGATATTGTGGCAGGCTTACCTAAGTTGTAAATATGTCAAGAACTTCTTTGTTTTGTACTTGTGAAATGAGTCAAAGCAAAAAGTAAGTCATCATTTAAGTCAAAAGTTGTTCCATGTTCCAAAGGAAGGCTGAATTTGCTTCACATGGACTTGTGAGGTCCAATGCGTGTTGCAAGCATAAATGGGAAGAAATATATTCTGGTGATTGTTGATGACTATTCAAGATACACTTGGACTCTTTTTCTACGATCCAAGGATGAAATACCAGAAGTTCTCAAAGACTTTCTCACGATGATTCAACGCAATCTTCAAGCTCGAGTTATCAGTGTCTGTACTGACAGAGGCACAAAGTTCTTGAACAAGACACTCCATGCTTATTTCAAAGAAGAAGGCATTGAACATCAGACTTCCACTGCTCGAACACCTGAACAGAATGGCGTTGTCGAAAGACGGAACCGCACTCTTGTTGAGGCTGCTTAAACAATGCTCTTAGCTTCTAAGTTTCCATTATCATTTTGGACTGAAGCAGTTGCAACCGCATGCTATACTCAGAACAGATCAATCATCATATTGACTCATGGAAAGACGGTGTATCACATCATTAATGACAGGAAACCTTCAATAAAACATCTTCACATTTTTGGTTGCATTTGTTACATAACTAGAGATGGGGAAAATTTGGATAAGATGAATGAAAAAGAGGATCCATGTGTCATGGTGGGATATTCTACTCAGTCGAAGGGATATTGTGTTTACAACAAGAGAACACGCTTAATAGTTGAGTCCATTCATATCAAGTTTGATGAAATCAAAGAAATGATGTCTGATCACAACAGTTCAGACCTCACACCACAACGACAAGAGATGTCTGTTGAAAATGTCTCTTCAGGCCTCGTTCCTCAAGGACAAAAGGCGTCAGATTATGACAACTCTGACTCGTGCCACCCTAAGACTAAATGTTGTTCTACGCAAGAGAAGACATATTCGTCACATCAAGGGTTGAATTCTCTCTATTTAGTCCTTTTACTTGAAGAATATTACAATCCAGCACACGGTCATGCTGAGGACAACAACAATGATCAAGCACCGAATGCATCATTTCAAGAAGCTGAATTTATCAATCCTTTTTGTACACGGGTATAAGAAATTGGTGAGCCTTCCTCATGCAACATTGATAATACCGATGTACATTCATTTCAACCACAAAGTCATGATTACCAATGGACCAGAGATCATCCATTAGAACAAGTTCGTGGAAATCCAACCATGCCAGTTCAAACAAGACGACAGCTTGCCACAGATCCTGAAATGTGTATGTTCGCGCTCACGGTGAGTATTGTTGAACCGAAGAACATTAAGGAGGCAATGTTTGATTCTGCATAGATTGAAGTAATGCAGGATGAACTTCATCAGTTTGACAGACTAAAAGTCTTGGAACTAGTCGACAAACCATTTGGCAAGATGATTATAAAGCTAAAGTGGTTATGGAAGAACAAGAAGGATGAAGATCAGACTGTAATTCACAACAAAGCACGACTTTTAGCTAAAGGTTATGCTCAGGAAGAGGGTATTGATTTCGAAGAATCATTTGCTCCAGTTGCTCGCTTGGAAGCAGTTCGGATTTTCATTGCCTACGCAACACACAAGTCTTTTCCAATCTATCAGATGGACGTGAAAATAGCATTTCTTAATGGTCCACTGAAGGAGGAGGTTTATGTTGCTCAGCCAGAAGGGTTCGTTGATCCAGATCATCCAGAAAAAGTCTACCTTCTGAGGAAAGCTTTATATGGATTAAAGCAAGCTCCAAGAGCCTAGTATGATGAACTTTCCAACTTCCTGATGGTCCAAAGGGCTTTACTAAGGTACATTTGACTATCTTTATTAGGATTAAACTACGGGGAGATTTTCATACTATGCAGATTTACGTTGTTGATGACATAATTTTGGGTCTACAACCCTAAATATCAAAAAATTGAAAAAGTTAATGATAGTAGATTTAAAATGTCCTTAATGGGGGAGATGTATTTCTTTATAGGACGTTAGATCCACCAGTCCCCAAAGTACTTGTATCAATCAGGCCAAGTACGCTTTAGAAATTTCTGAAAAGCATTATTATGGACAATTGTCACTCCATTGGTACACGTTGACTACTTAAACCCAAACTAGATTGTAGGATTTGAGTGGAGAGCCTGTCGAACCAATCTGATAATCATAGTAATTGAGTCACTCATTGTACTTGAAATCTAGTAGACCAGATTAGTGCAAGCAGTTTGCTATTGTGTACGTTATCAAGCATGACAACACAAGCACCTTGTGGAGGTTAAAAGAATCTTTAAAATACCTAAAGGGTACCATTAACATTGGAACTGGTAATCCATGGATTCTGGGCTTTAATTAACAGCATTTTCAGACGCTGATCATGTCAAATGAATTGATACTCGCAAAAGTACTTTGGGAGGGATACAGTTCCTTGGTGATTAAGCTAGTATGGTGGTTTGGATGTCAAAGAAACAAAACTGCACTGCAATGTCTTTAGCAGAGGCAGAGTACGTGGCGTTATCTGCAAGTTGTGCTCAAGTAATGTGGATGAGGACACAGCTTCAAGATTATAGCTTCAACTACAACAAAATACCGTTGTACTGCGACTCTCAATCAGCCATAGGGATATCATGCAACCCCGTACAGCATTCGCGAACAAAGCACATCCATACTCGGTATCATTTCATAAAGGAACAGGTTGAAAATGGTATAATTGAATTATATTTTGTCAGAACTGAATACCAATTAGCTGACATGTTTACGAAAGCCCTTCCGAAGGACCGGTTTAAGTATCTTGTCAGAAGGATTGGTATGAGATGTTTGACTCTAGCTGATCTGGAGGTTCTAACAAATGAGACTGCTTGATATCATCATTAAACATCACCATGTAAATATTTTTAAGAAAAGCAAAATACAAAAATATAAAAATTCAAAAAGAAAAATACAAAATCAGAAAAACAAAAAAACAAAAAAAACATAAAATTTCCAAAAAGATTCTTCTCGACATGTCTCTTGGAATCGATAACATTTACGTGCTTAGAAATGTCAATTAACATT
>BQNB010189196.1:0-11888 GCA_026074375.1 Tanacetum coccineum | reverse complement strand
TACAACTTGAGCGTAGATTTCCATTCACCTCTCACCGAGGAAAATGATACCCGTGTTGATTACTTATTATTCTTTCCTAAGAATAATTTGTATGATACTTTGCTTGCGTATACATATATGTTTTATAAATATATACTTTATATTAGAGGGTTTTATTTGATGCGTTGAAAAACGGCATACATCATGGGACATTAACTGGACTAGGTCGTGTGTGGACGTCGTGGCATTTGCTTGTGTGATTGAGATTTGGTTGCTAAAGACTTGCTTGAGGTAAGTTCTCGTAGCCCCATTTTTCTACTATTTTTCCGTTGGGGGAAAATGATAATCAAATTTGTTTTGAAATGTTTTGAATTAAACTGCGAAATGTAGTTTTGTTTTTGGGACAAGATATATGCTTATGACTGCTATGTAAATATCATGTGTTGCATGATTGTTTGGATCGGAGGGGTACGCCTATCCCAGTATTTATATGAGTGTTTGGATCAGATAGGTACGCCTACCCAGTATTTGTGTGATTATTGGAGCGGATGGGTACGCCTACCCTAGTTTGTGTGTGGTCCTGCCCTAATTTAGTGCTCCAGCTGGTAGGCCCTTTAGGTGCGTAAGTGACATATGGTGATTCATTAGCAGGATTGCTAGGTTGTGTTACATGATTAGCGGGGATCCTAAGTCATGGGTTGGTTGCATACATATTCACTGTCATTTAGCACTATTGTCCACTGTTTTAAAATATTGGCACATCTTTTGGGTTTAAGGTCAAACCTAAGAGCTCACCAATAATAAAAAATATAAAAAAAACATTATATGTTGACGGGTGTTTTCGAAGAAGTGAGTATCAATTGTTCAGGTGAAGTGATAGAGGAATAAGTTGAGTGATTTATGATAGCAGATCTTAGAAGTATCCCAAGGTATTTTTCATGTGAAGTCTTGCTTGTTTATTTTATCTCGTTTAGTATTTGGATGTTTTTGGTTTAGTTGGATTTAGACCCCTAGTTGTTAGGATAATTGGATATTTGTAAGAGGTTTTGGTTATGATGTGATTTTGGGGAATCACTGGAAGGTTGTTTCGAGGTATGATGGCCTACGTAACACTTGAATGTTATGAATTTGTAGTTTTCTCTATTATGTATTTAGTGTTTGTTATGATGAATACATTACGTTGCATACCTGAGTTTCAGCCTATTGATCGCATGTGTGACAAATTGTAATGAGGAGCCAAGGTTTAGAGATCTGGTGTTGGGTTGACCTAGAATATAAACCTAAGATCCGTCATTTAGTTTGCGTTTTATAAGATCTCATGTGTGCCGGGTATTTTGGTTGTTCAGCTTTTGCTTGCTTTACGCCGTTGTTCGCGGTTTGGGGGCTTTAGTTTGTCAGTCAGTGAAAATACGTGCAGCCCAATATTGTGTATGACTGGGGAAAGGAATCGCGAATATTATGTATGGTGTCCAACGTTATTTATAAGGTCTTCACAACTCATGTATTAGTAAATGTCGTCTCACACACAATCTCGTATGTTGACACCATAAGGTGGTATTATGTGTATAGTTATATATATATATATATATATATATATAGTTAGATGTTCTATATATATTAGTCTTCTCACTTACCTAACGTTGCCCATGTTCTCCCTCGTGTAGATAATTCCGCCAAGGATGAGGACCCGAAGTGCTGGCCGGCCTATTGCCGAATCACGAGGAGGGGAAACGGGTAGACGGGTTAGTAGAGGTGGTGGAAGGGGTAGAGGACCTAGGGGAGGTAATGATAAGCATGTTGACGAATTGAATGGTCAAGGAAATGACTAGGGTTTGGGAGCTAATGGGGGCGTATAGAGAGTCAATGGGAATGTAGAGGGATTCAATAAGGGTGTGGGAGGAGCACCCGACTTCTCGACGATCATTTCCCAGCAATTGCAGAACCTCTTACCCGCCATTTTAGCTCAGGTTGGTAACCAAGGAATTGTTGTAAATCAAAATGATAATGTGGTTAACGAGAACGTTTAGGAGAACGTTAGGAATGTGATAGTAAATGGAAACCGGGTAGGTTGTTCATATAAGGAGTTCTTAGCTTGTAACCCTAAGGAATATGATGGTAAAGGAGGTGTTGTAGTTCTTACTCGATGGATTGAGAAAATGGAGTCTGTGCAAGATATGAGTGGTTGTAGTATTGACCAAAAAGTGAAATACACTGCTGGTTCATTTGTGGGTAAGGCTTTAACGTGGTGGAACTCTTAGATCTGCACGCTAAGCCGGGAAGTTGATGTTAGTATGTCATGGAATGACTTTAAGTTTATGATGATAGAAGAGTTTTGTCCTAGTCATGAAATGCAAAAGTTGGAAACTGAGTTGTGGAATCACGCCATGGTCGGGGCTGGCCATGCTGCGTATACTGATAGGTTTCATGAGTTGGCTAGGTTAGTTCCACATTTGGTGACTCCAGAGAGTAGGAAGATTAAGAGGTATGTGTATGGCCTTGCTCCACAGATCCGTGGGATGGTGGCAGCAACGGAGCCAAAGACTATGCAGAAGGCTGTGCAGATTTCTGGTGCACTGACCGATGAGGCTGTTAGGAATGGATCAATTAAGAAGGTTGAGAAAAGAGGAAATGTGGGGGAACCTAGCAAGGATAAGAATGGTAGGGATGATAATAAGAGGACTAGGACTGGAAATGCTTTTGCTACTACCGCAAACCCTGTAGGAAGAGAGAATACGGGTGCTTGGCCCAAGTGTACCACCTGCAACTCCTACCATGCACCCGGAGGGCCTTGTCGCACATGCTTCAACTGTAACCGCCCGGGTCATTTGGCAAAGGATTGTAGAGGCGTGCCGAGGAATGTGAATCCTGTCAATGCTAGAAACCCAACTGTTAGGGCATGTTATGAGTGTGGTAGTACCGACCATGTCAGGTCAGCTTGTCCTAGATTGAATAGGGCACAAGGACCGGAAGAAAATCCCGATCATCTCAAACCGGCATGTCCTAGATTGAATAGAGCATAAGGACCGGGAGGAAACCGTCCAAACAAGTTGTTGCTAATAACAGGGGTCAGGGTCATGGAAACCAAAGGAACCAAACTAAGGGTTAAGGCATTCATGTTGGGACAAATAGGAGGCTCGCCAGGACTCGAACATCATGACGGGTACATTAACTCTAAATGATTACTATGCCACTATCTTTATTTGACTCTGGTGCAGACTATAGTTTTGTTTCCACTACCTTTATACCTCTGTTAGGTATAGAACCCAATGATTTAGGCTTCAGTTATGAAATTAAGATAGCTAGCAGGCAGCTAGTAGAGATTGATAAGGTTATTAAGGGGTGTAAACTAGAATAGAAAGGTTACGTGTTTGACATTAACTTGATACCCTTTAGAAGCGGGAGCTTTAATGTAATCATAGGAATGGATTGGTTGTCTGACCATAAGGTTGAGATAATTTGTCATGACAAAGTAGTTAGGATACCACTACTAGATGGCAAGGTACTTAGAATTGGGGAATAACTGAAAGAAAATAAAAAAAAAGATGAGGCAGTTAATGAGTGCTAAGGCTAAAGAGAAAGAACAAGAAGAGATAGTAGTAGTGAAAGATTTTCCCAAGGTATTTCCGGATGACCTATCTGGATTTCCACCTGTTTAGAAAATCGAGTTTCAAATTGAGTTAATCCCTGGGGCAAAGCGGTTGCAAAGTCTCCCTATCGTTTGTCACCTTCGATCAGAGATTGTTGGTCCAAACTCAAGGAACTCCAAACAAAGGTTGTTCAATTGACCAAGCTTCCTGCTGGGAGCGCCAGTATTGTTTATTAAGAAAAAGGATAGACCCTTAGGATGTTTATTGATATAGAGAGTTGCATAATTGACCATTAAGAATTGTTATCCACTCCCCTAGGATAGACACACTTATTGACTAACATTAAGATCACAATACTTCTTTAATATAGACTTTAGGTCTAGATACCATCAGCTGAGGGTGCATGAGGATGACATTCCAAAGATTGCGTTTAGAACTAGTCATGGATATTTCGAGTTCATAGTAATTCCCTTTGGTCTGATTAATACACCAGCGGTATTCATGGATTTAATGAACAGAGTTTGTAGGCCTTATCTTGATAAGTTTGTGATTGTGTTTATAAACGATATCTTAATCTACTCTAAGACTCGGGAGGAGCATGTAAAACACTTAAGGTTAGTCTTGGAACTACAGAAGGAGAAACTGTATGCTAAGTTTTCTAAGTGTGAATTCTGGCTAAGAGAAGTGCAGTTTCTTGGGCATGTGATAAATGGTAATGAAAATCATGTAAGATTGAAGCTGTTAAGAATTGGAAAGCCCCTAAAACTCCGTCTGAGGTTTCGTTTTAATATCTTAGATTGTGGGTTGTATTACATAGAATCTTGAGAATTTCTAAGAATCTAAGTCGCTTACTGTCTTAACTCAGAAAAGTAAGACCTTTGACTAGGGTGAGGAATAAGAGAATGCATTTCAAACTCTGAAGCCAAGGTTGTGTAATGCACCTGTTCTAGCTCTTCCCGATGGTCCAGTAGATTTTGTGGTGTATTGTGATTCATCAAGCCTAGGATTAGGATGTGTGTTGATGCATAGAGGTAAAGTGATAGCATATGCGTCTAGGCAGTTGAAGATTCATGAAAATAATTATACGACCCATGATTTGGAACTAGGAGCAGCTGTGTTTGCCCTTAAGATTTGGAGACATTATCTTTGGTATATGGGACAAAGAGTGTCGTTCTAACGGATCATAAGAGTCTTCAGCATATCTTTAGTCAGAAAGAGTTGAATATGCGACAGCATCGCTAGATAGAGTTAATTAGTGATTATGACTGTGAGATTCGCTACCATCATGGTAAGGCGAATGTGGTGGCTAATGCCCTAAGTATGAAGGAAAGAGTAAAGCCTAAGAGAGTTAGAGCTATAAAATATACCCTACCGTCGAAGTATCAAGGATAGGAAACTAGCAGCTCAAAGGAGCTCTGATGAAAGTCTGCAGGAATGCAAAGAGGAATAATGAGAAGATTGAACTAAGTAGTGATGGAACGTTGTATTACGGATCGAATATTGGTGCCTTTGCATGTGGATGTGAGAACCCTGATAATGGACGAAGCCCATAAGTCAAAGTACTCTGTATACCCATGAGCTGATAAGATGTATTATGACCTTAGAGACAGGTATCAATGGTCGGGTATGAAGAAGGACATAGTTGTGTATGTAAGTAAGTGTTTGACTTATGATGACATCAAATAATGTCTATTTTATAGCATCATTTATCCCATGTTATTAACCCATATTGTATAGTTATTGCAAAGAATGTTCCTTTAAACTATTGTATTTTGAGAATTGCAGTAATTATGGAGTACTTGGTGAATATTAGCAAAAGGCGTGCATTCTGGAGCTTAAACAAATATATTTTGAAGAATATTGTTCTGACAACCAATACGCCGTATCCATCCTTCTTGATCAATTCTAATATACAAATGATTTCATCAGGAGAAGGAGAGTTGGTTTGATATGGACCATCCGTAGGGACACCATATGCCAACTCGTCAAGTGACCACTTGTCGGTAAAGACGCAAGCACCCTCACAAGGTATGTCAAGAATTTGAGCAAATTCTTCAAGAGAGTAAGAAAAGAATTGATTTTGAATCACAAATTTGATGAACATTTGACCTTCGTCAGAATAGTTTATTTGATATTGACTATAAAATTCAAGTATGAAGCGAGGACAAATTTGGTCATTAATTTCAAGGAGACACTCAAACTCAAGAAAATAAAACAAAGACCGAACATAGTTTAGATCTGCAAAGTCATCAAAAACCACCTAACCCTCATGAATGTAGCGACTTTCAAGGTTTCTTAGTCTTTCTTTTATAGGTAGACGGTATTCATGTGAAATCATTGGGATGTAGTGTCTTGTATTTTTATGGTCTTCAGATGATTTGCGAGGCATGATTACCTAGATAGAAAATATTGAAGTCACATTTTATTATCATTTACTTCTAGTATTGTATGGACATTGTTTCTAGGGTGTGCCTAAATGTGAGGAATGTGGAGTAACGATTAACTCGACCTAGAAATAATATCCTAAGAGTTAACCCAAACGCTCCTTAATTTAATTTTGCTCATCCAAACATGTCTAAAAATACATATGAATTATGTATCTCGACCTTTGTTCATGAGATCATTTTGCTTGGTGTTTAAACCAACATTTTTAAGTTATATTAACAATGCATAACAACAATTTTATTATGTTCTCAACATGAGTGCTTTGAAAATAAAATTGGGATTTTGGTTCGAAATTAATTTTTCGACAAACTCACTAGTGTATGTAAATCCTATGTCTAACGGAAGCATATTAGTTATACATTATATCATGTTTCCTAATGTACAAAATTGAAAGAATAAAAGGATACAATATCCAATTTCAATTTTTGTGTTCATCATGAACCCTAGACTCAAATTGAAAGAAAATAGATGAAATGACTTACAAATAATGATCTTTATGATGTTAGGAATGATTATTAGTGTTGATTTGATCTTTAGTTAGTGTTTAGGTGGTTGATTTTGAGTTTTGGTGGTTTTGGTTTTGTGTTCGTCGCACCAGCAGGGAAAGGTGTGTTTGGCTTTGTGATTTGAAATTTTTTGTTAAGTGTTTAAAAATTAGACGTCTGCTGGTGGTGGTCCCATATCGATCAGAGGGGCGACCTAAAAGAGTTTGGGGCCATCTAAGATATGGGGGCCGCTTGTATTATAGGATTTTGGACTTTTAAATTTTGACACGAATTTACGAGGAAGAGTGACTAATTAATTTGCATTTCACGAATTAAAAAATATTTAACAAGCTTTGGATGCAGTTGTTAAATTGTCACGACGCAGAATGGAACGCGGACTAGAATCGAGACTAGAAGAATGAGAAGCAGACTAACACGATTTATGGAATGTGTTCCATCATTCCTAAACCAAGACAAATATAATTAAACGATTCATGTTTAAGGGGTTTCGTAAGGATGTCAGCAATATTATCTTCGGATGACACTTTTTCAATCGAGATATGTCCCTTTTGGACATTGTCACAAAGAAAGTGATGACATATTTCGATGTGTTTAGTACGAGAGTGTTGCATCGGGTTTTTGCTAAGGTCAATCGCGCCTTTTTTGCCGCACATGATCAGGACGTCGTCGAGTCGTATGTCATAGTCGATAAGAGCTTGTTTCATCCATTGTGCTTGTTGGCATGCCTTTCCGGCACTTACGTATTTGGCTTAGGTAATGGATATAGCACGAGCGGTTTATTTCTTCGAGAACCAAGATGTCAAACAACATCCCATGAACGTACAAATACCGCTAGTGCTCTTTCGGTCCACATAATCTCCCGCATGATTAGATTATGCTTATACTACAATTTCTATGTCGGTCCCCTTAGGATACCATAATCCTTGTGCGTTGTGCCTTAATGTTTAGAAGATACGCTTAAAACCACTTCAAGGTGGAGAGGTTTTTTTGGGGATGATCTTAGAAGCAGGCACAAGGCGAAATTAAACATTCGATACGGGCCTACTTGTCGTTAGGTATAATAAACTACCCATTATACCTCGATACTTGGTGCTATCCACTGACTCACACTCTTCGTCATTCGTGAGTTTAGTATCAGAGGACATGGGGGTTTTCATTGGTTTAGAATCTTCTAAGCCAAATTTCTTAAGCATTTCTTTAATATATTTAGATTGATTAAAGAAAATTCCATCTTCCATTTGTTTTAATTGAAAAAAAGAAGTTGAGTTCACCCATCATGCTCATCTCGAACTCGTCATGCATGATTTTGGCAAAATTCAACAAGCCTATCTGAACATGTTGAGCGAATATAATGTTGTCGGCATATATTTGAATGATGATGAGGTTTTGAAAAAAAAACTTTCTGCTTGGTACATTAAGTGTGTTATCTACCATTCCCATTTTATATTCATGTTTAATAAGAAAAGCTTTTAATCTATCATACCAAGCTTTGGGTGCTTGTTTAAGACTGTATAAAGCTTTCTTAAGTTTATAAACATGATTCGGTTTTTCAAAGTCAATGAATCTTGGAGGTTGTGCCACGTATACCTCCTTATTAATATAACCGTTCAGGAATGCAATTTTTTACATCCATATGGAATAGCTTAAAATCTAAAATACAAGCATAAGCTAATAGTATTCTAATAGACTCAAGTCTAGCAACTGGGGCATAAGTTTCATATAATCGTCGCCTTCTTGGTTGATATGGCAATTCCATTCCTAGCAAAAGATCACATATACAATTTTGTATATCTTCACTCTAAACAAAAGATTTCGGGAAACTAATCGCATAGGCAAGGAGTCAAGCACACACCTGTTGTATATCTTCATTGGTAAATTCCAATATGTTAGTAGCAAAAATCTACGTCAGTAGTAACAATGGTTTATGTCAGTAGAAGCGATAGTCTGCGTCAGCAAAAGCAAGTCGTGTCATCAGACAGACGCATCAATAAGCTGCGCCAGCAGCAACAATAAGCAGTGTTAACAACGACAACCCACATCAGCAGCAGTAAGTCACGAAATCAGCAACAATAAGTCCCCTAAGCATCAACAAACCACATCAATAGCAGCAGCGAGCCGTGTCATCGGCTGTAGCAATCTGTGTCATCAACAACAAAAAGTTGTTGAGTACATAAGCATGTACATATGCAAATAAGCAAGAAAATATAGTAATCCAAACACCTCCTTATCACTTTATCTAAAAGTTTGGACCTAAGCATAAAGGAGAAAAAATAACACATGCCTTGGTGGTGAAAAAATAATACGTAGCAATAAGGTGCATAGTCGATTCAAGTATCTCTTGATTAAAATTAGCAGATCTAAAGTTCCCAGAAGTGTACAGTTGGCTTACATAATATTCTCAGAAGTTGTACAAGTGTTTCAGGTCAGCCCGTTCCATTTTGATCTGAACCAAATTACCTATTTGACAACTTACCTATCACGCCCGACCCGCCTATTTGACGCCTTGTGTAAAGAGAACACTTGTTTACCTGCATACTGTCTTCCAATAGCTCATCTGGGCTATTAGTATCAAGTCCACATACTAAAATGGGAAGCAGCACACTATAGCCCATAGGCTTGTAACCAAGAGCAACTACAAAATTCGCCAGGGCAGTTAGAAGCTAATCTAAAAAAGACTTTCACCAGAAGATTCCTCCCATGACTTGCAAAATGTAGTATTACAAAGTTAGGAAAAGTAAGAATCTAGTGGTAATACATATAACAGTTACATACATAAAGTAATTTGTAATCTTAAATCACATAACCAGATTGTTACAGAATAATAATTATATTAGCTATTGATTTTCAATAATAAGTATAACTAATATGTAGACTAATCTAATAACATACTTGATGAGACGGAAAGAGAGGTGATTTTAGAGAGAGAGTAGGTTGGATGAACACTTAGAGAGAGAAAGTAAACATAAGATGGAAATGCATAAATGTGTGAAAAATGAACAACCAACCACCTCTCCAAGGCATGAAGAGGTGTATATATACTTACATGTGGACATGGGCTTGGGCCTTCATGGGTTTGTCCATGGGCTTTAGCTAACTACCCTAGTAAGTCTACAAAAATTAACTTAACGAGCTAACTACAATTATATATGGAAGTAACCGACACTTTCGTGTTCCTAACAATCTCCCACTAAGGGAGGTCACTCCATTTTACAAAAACTTAAACCTAGCATACTATGCTTTATCTTTAGTCTTGAGCTCATAGTCTTTAACTTCAATCATTAACTTGTGATTTGATGTAGTGATCATTGACTTTAGTCTTGAGCTTGTTCCTTTATCTTGGCTTGAATGTAAAAATGTAATCTTGAACACCTTGAGATCATCAACCAAGCATAATCTCGATTCGCCATCTTGTAAACTTTGCTATCTTGTGAACTTGTGACTTTTGGACCGACATGCTCATACCTTTCTTGATATGTTATCTTGAAAAGCTTTAATATTGCATCTTTCTTGAGGTTCTTTAACTATAACACTTTGTCACTTTGAGAAAGACGTTCGGTATCAGAGTGACGAAAACTTCTTTGAAATTCTTTGACTTTAATACTTTGTCACTTCAAGAAAGACGTACGGTATCAGAGTAGCGGAAGTCTTGAAACATGTACTTGAGCTTTCATGATGTCTTTATGTTTGTCGGTCGGGTATGAGCATGTGGCTATGAATCTTGTGAGTCAGCTAGAATCAGGTACCTTCACCTCCATCTTTAAGTATCCTGCATTAAAACAGTTAGCAATAAAGCGGGGGACGAATATGGCTTTGTCATTCGCCCGTGTTTGGTTGGAGTAACCTTTAAATCCGTGAGGATCGACCTGTGATCAGGTAGATTCAATTTAAGAAGAATCTCCTTGACAGGATTTCTAGCTGAAGTATAGAATCTTTCTAACACATATGCATTAGATTCATCAAACTCAGCATGTTCTCATTACCGGAACGTCTCAAAGCAGACAACACGATAAGAGTGAACCAGTGAGTTACTATCTCACCGATTGAATAGAAAAATCAATTTGAAAAATCAATCGATGTGTCACTTGCTAAAGTGGTTTTGTGACACATCGAGAGTTTTAAGCAATTCAAAATTCATTAATCGTCGATCCATAACCTGGAACAAGTTTAATTCATATAGAATCGCACAAGTAACCTACCATGAGCTTGTTTGATGTTGGATCAAGCAGGATTTCCATCTTCACTGTGAGTAATATTACTCGGATGTTTTGGCAAAATTACGAGGATAATGCGTAGGACTCTTTGTTATTCACATTGTGTGAGATAGCAAGCATAATTTTGACAAGTGTCCTAATGAGATTTATGGATGATCTCTATTGGCTCTAGACTTAATAGTGCACTTTGGTTTTAGTGATCGGAGGCTGGAGCAGACTGCCACCTTTTCAATACCAACTAACTCAGAGTGAGAAAGTTGATAGAAATACGTGTAATCTCTGTGAGAAATGAAACAAAAATCTTTTAAGAGATTTTCAGTGGCTAGGGAGGGTTGTGCATTGCATCACTGGGTCCATAATGTCAGTCTTCAATGTCAGGAATCATCTTTGTGATTCTTGACAGCAGATGTATTGACCCGGTTTTTGCCTAAGTGTAAGGAGGGCTTCTTTCTTTTCACCCTTTATCTTAACTTTTCTTTTTAATTCTTCAACCCCTTCAGTGCTTACCAAGACTTCATAACTAGTACCTTGTTGGGTTTGTTCCATTACTAGCTCCATCTCAGTCGGCACTTTTCCCTTATTCACTTTTACTCCTTTTTTCATACCTAAGGACTACTATGCTATCTAGCGGAATATCCCTAGGTAGATCCCTCCAAATCTGGTTGGATCATGGGAATGAATACCTAAACTTAACCACCTTATAACTCCAATGCAGTAATATAAACGATCGGTCTTTGGTACTTCCACATTTTAGCCAATCACATAACCATTTGCTCTCCCTTCATATGTGCATCGATTAATCAAAAGAGTTTAGCACATATATGGGTTAGCGTACACTTAAGATCTTAAAAATCACATTATTAGCCATATATTTTAATCACATTTTCTCCCCTTATCAAAAATATCAAATCTCTTGATATTTTGGATATCAATTGATTCAAATATAACTGCTTTCGGGGAAAGAATGTCCAATTATAAACAAGCCACAATAGGAACATTTTTTATGCTCCCCCTCAAATTATGAGGGTATTATATGGTATTTGAGTATGATAATTTGAAAATTTTGAATTTACTAAGAAATTCTTAAAAATTCATACTTAAACACTATATATGCCTAATTTTTTAAGTCTACACTACATATTTATATATTCATAAGATTA
>BQNB010189195.1:0-11888 GCA_026074375.1 Tanacetum coccineum | reverse complement strand
ATTTAGTGTTATACATTGAAGATGCTCTTAAACATGTGTATCCTTAATCTCTCATAACTTAAAACTATTTGAGACAGGATAAGACAAGTTTTTAATCGTTTTTGTTTTCTGTATTTTTTGTCTTATAATACTTTCGACTTACTGAACTTCATGTAATTTTGTTTAGTTAAGTTTCGTTATTTTATAATAAAAACAAAATTATAAAAATATATATAAAAAAACAAAGATCTTAGAATCTAGGGTAAAAGTCGAAAAATACCCACGAACTTTCAAAAATGTCCCGACATCACCAACGAACTAATTTTGTCCTACCTACACCAACGAACTTGTTTGTTATGTGTTAATATTACCAAGATGACCGGCTACATTTTCCACGTTATTTTTTTTTTTGCAAAATCAGTTGATTCTATTTTCAGCGTGGCTACTTATCCACCTTATTTTATTAGTTTGTGGTGGTGGAAATTGGATGATAATTTTATTAGTTTTGGTGGGCTGAAACTATCAAGAAAGTATATGTGGCAAATATGGGTTCATATCTTTAATTTCCATAACTCATCAGCTGTATGACCACACGAGCTCATCATCATCATCATCATCTTGGTGCAAATATACAAACACACACAAATCCCAATCAACACAACAAATCTACAATAACATTTAACTATCATCAATTAAATCTACAACACATCTCAATCATACGTCACCACCCTCAAACAAACCCAGATCCGACGAGTTGGCACTAGTGAGGCGTTTTCCCCGGGAGGCGTGTCCGGCCAGACAAACCTGAACTCACTCTCCACTACTTAACTCAAAACCCATATCTAAATACCAACTTCATCCTTCACACCCTCATCCCGTATCACTTTCATAAAAATCTTACAAAACCCACATAGAATTATCATATTATTTAGATCATGTGTAAGTTATTTGTGCTTCACTTCGATCTTTAAGATGTTACAACTGATGAGTTGTGGTTGAAAGGCTGATGAGTTTGGTTTATGTGGTTGATAGGTTGTTGTGGTGGAGTTTATGGTGTCGAGTGTGAAAGTATTGGGTTTATTGAAATATGTGATTTTTTGTTTCATTTTAATGCTTTAAGTATGAATTGGAGTTTATGGTGCTCGAACTTGATGATTTAGTTTAGATGAAATTGTTATATTACTTTTCACCAAATCTGGGTTTGAGAGATGATAAATGAGTTTGAAAATTTGATTTATTCAAAACTTAATAGATTATAGCTTTGACTTTTGTTAGATATAATATGGTTTGAAAGTCTTTTACTTATGATTTGTATATATTATAACAGTGGGTAATTAGTTTCTGAATTGGGTAATTTAATTTGATGACGAGTGTGTAGATTTTCATGGTGGGTGGTGAATGTGAAGAGATAACACATAACTAGAACTACATCATGGGAATACCACGGTCACGCCGCATACATATAAGTCGAAGACTCGCCCTCCTCAAGCAACGTAAACACCAAAAACTCCATCCAACAACAAACGACAACTATTCAAACTTAACAACAAACGTGACTTGCAAAGAAGTCTTATTTTGTATTTGAATATACAACATAGTTTTGTAATGTGTAAAGCTTACTATCATTTAGAGTTTTGTATAAAACCGACACTTTTCGTTTTATTCAATTTTTGTGTTTAACATGTTTTGCGTTAACACATACGAATATTTAGCAAAACAAAAAAATGTAAACAATAATTACAAGTCATGCCCGCCCATCGGGCGGGCTTGGCCACTAGTGTATATATATATGTATATATATATGTATATATATGTATATATATATATGTATATATATATATATATATATATGTATATATATATACATATATATGTATATATATACATATATATATATATATATATATATATACATATATATATATATACATACATATATATATATATATATACATACATATATATATATATATATATATATATATATATATATAATCAAAACAGTTCGTGTATTCTGTTAACATACGAATTTTTATAAATTATAAACTCTACTGATTTATATAGTACATCTCATGAGGATTTCGTGCATATAAGAAACTCGAAAAACGGAGCTATAACGAAGAAGTTATGAATTTTACGAGATTACGATAATTAAATATATAAAAATGTTTTATAAAATTTATTTTATAAAAACTGTTACTGTTCGAATCTGATAAAAATATATAAAGATTTTATGATGATAGATCATCTCAATAGGAAACCATGCATATAAAGAACTTGAAAACAGATGTTATAACGAAGGAGATCGATTTTTCGTAAAATTAATGTGATAAATTATTTATTAAAAACGCTGAATTTACTGTTCCGATACAGATTTTTATAAAATCAGTGAGTATTTTATTTTGATAGATTATCTCATCACGATTTCATACATATAAAGAACACACGAAACGAAGTTAAAATGAGTAAGTTATGAGTTTGTAAAGATTTCGGATAAATAGAAATTACAAAAACTAATTAATTTTTATAATCAATTTTCTGCATTCTTATAAAACTACAATAAAGTTGTTAACATTTTAAAATTTGGTTTACGAGTTTTTTTGGGTCCGTTTGGATTATAAACACGTTAAGAAATATTGTAGTATCAATTATATAATATTTATATATGTTTTTACTTTATAAAATATTATTTTATAAACTAATTAAACTATTGAGGAGAGTATATTGAAATAACAAAAAAGGTTGGATACAAGAGACTCATCACACTATCCATCTAAAAAACATATCAATGGTTGTGATTATAAAGCAATTTAATTATTTCACAATTTTTTAAAATTTTAAATATCTCCATAAACCGTTAATACGTTATGTAAAAAAAATATAACATCACGCACGAGAATTTAATTATCTTTCAATAGATATCTACTTTGAAAAACAACTTCATTAGCTTTTGTATAAAACCGACACTTTCGTTTTATTCAATTTTTGTGTTTAACATGTTTTGCGTTAACACATACGAATATTTAGCAAAACAAAAAAAACGTAAACAATAATTACAAGTCATGCCCGCCCATCGGGCGGGCTTAGCCACTAGTATATATACATATATATACATCAAAACAGTTCGTGTATTCTGTTAACATATGAATTTTTATAAATTATAAACTTTACTAATTTAAATAGTACATCTCATGAGGATTTCGTGCATATAAGAAACTCGAAAAACGGAGCTATAACGAAGAAGTTATGAATTTTACGAGATTACGATAATTAAATATATAAAAATGTTTTATAAAATTTATTTTATAAAAACTGTTACTGTTCGAATCTGATAAAAATATATAAAGATTTTATGATGATAGATCATCTCAATAGGAAACCATGCATATAAAGAACTTGAAAAACAGAGTTATAACGAAGGAGATACGATTTTCGTAAAATTAAATGTATAAAAATAGTTTTATAAAAACCGCTTGAATTTACTGTTCCGATACAGATTTTTATAAAATCAGTGAGTATTTTATTTTGATAGATTATCTCATCACGATTTCATACATATAAAGAACACACGAAACGAAGTTAAAATGAGTAAGTTATGAGTTTTTAAAGATTTCGGATAAATAGAAATTACAAAAACTAATTAATTTTTATAATCAATTTTCTGCATTCTTATAAAACTACAATAAAGTTGTTAACATTTTAAAATTTGGTTTACGAGTTTTTTCGGGTCCGTTTGGGTTATAAACACGTTAAGAAATATTGTAGTATCAATTATATAATATTTATATATGTTTTTAACTTTATAAATATTATTTTATAAAACAATTAAACTATTTATATAATATCATTAAACAAATAATAAAAATATAAAATCATGTATTAACAAATAACAAATTGTTGGACAAAAATAATATTCTTCTTTATGGATACAAATACTCACATTTATTTAACAAGTACGATAAAAATATGGTTTCGACTTTTATAAATTGAACAAAAACTTATAGATGGTGATGTAACTCTATAATTTACATTGTGGTATTTATATTAAATACCTTATACTCATACAACCTATAATTAATTAGGTTGCATTCGGATTTCACGGGGCGATTTACATATTTGATTTATATAATCAATTCATTCACTAGAGGTGAGTTAATAGCCCCATTTTATACAATTCCAATGATTTACAATTCTCGAGGTGAGAAACATGCATTGTTTTACATTTGGACGCAAGTACACTTTTAATCAAATTACGAGTTGGCCTAAGTAGCTATAACCCACTATGCCCATGAATCATGAACTGTTAATTACTGGTTGTAAGCGTGAATGTTATGAATAGATCTATTTGGGATTGACATCCTCGTTCGGGTGAGTAGCGCTCACTAGTTTTGGCGGTACCAAACTAACGAACATATACCATGTCGGATTTGGATGTTGCGGGTTGAACATCTACACGGGCACATTATTAGCATTAAATTGCAAACATACATGTTGTAGCTTCAGTGTCATGAGCTTAGTGCATTTCGTAATTACATTTGGAGATATTGTATGTGTTACATGTCTTACACTTTGAAATCTTGTCGTCCTTCTTTATACATTACTTAAACCTGTGAATTCACCAACTTTATGTTGACGTTTTAAAGCATATTTTTCTTAGGTCAATAAGGTACAAAAACAAGGATACATTGGATGTCATCATTTTGGGAGTCATATTGCATAAAGATTTGTGTGCATTACATTTGGGAAATATTTGTTATGTATTAAAATCTTTACATTTACAAGGTTGAACAAGTTAAGCTTTGAGCTTTTGTAACAAACAATTTCATTAAATCAAATGTATCATTTTCAAATGACTCATCAGAGGTTGTTCTCTCATATCTTGTGCTATTGATCTATGATGTAACACTCCCGGACCCTTATTCTACTGTGACCCTATTTTGGGGTGTTACAGATTGGTATCTAGAGCCAAAGTTATAGATAACCAGGCCAAATGTTTTTACTTGGACTTTAACCAGTTTCAAACATTGCATCATACTAAAGTTTTTCGCGGACATACATACACTATTTGTTTACATTGACTGCTTACATGATCTATATACGTATTTATGTTATATTACGTATATTACTATACTGGTCTTATATAATATACTTATATAAGTTTATTTTATTGTTACAGCAGTCATGTCGTCATCGACGGTTACCTACATGTCTGTTTATTCTGATTCTGAGCCATGGAGATTTTAGTGGGTATCTAATGAGGAGCCAGAGGCACCTGAGGAGGCACCGCAGTCTCCAGAGCAGGCACTACCATTACCGGACTAAGTGCCTGGTCCCGAGCACCCACCATCACCAGACTACGTGCTTGGTCCCGAGCACCCACCATCACCAGACTATGTACCTGAGCTTGAGTACCCGGAGTACTTAGTACCATCTGACAATGAGGTACCTATTGAGGATCAGCCTCTACCAACTGATGCTTCATCTACAGCCCTGTCACCGGGCTATGTTGCTGACTCAGATCTAGAGGAGGATCCCGCCGATTATTCTACTAATGGAGAGGATGATGATGATGACGATGATTATAAGGCTGATGATGATGATGATGAGGCCTTTGAGGAGGAAGATGAGGAGGAGGAGGAGGAGCATCTAGCTCTGGCCGAATCTACTACATTACATGCTATTGACCCTATCCCCTCAGTTGAGGATACAGAGGCATTTGAGACAGACGAGTTTGCTCCTACACCACCACCACCCAGATCACCTCGGACTAAGGTTCCTTTTTCTCAGACACGTCTCCGTAGGTCACGGAAGACTGTCATACCACAGGCACCTATGACAGCATATATTGAGGCACTCATCGCTGAGTATGCTTCTGCACCTACACCACCATCACCTCCACTATCTCCATTATCACCTTGGTCATCTCTACTCCCACAGATTCCATCTCCACCACTACATGTACCATCTCCACCCTTACCACTACCATCACCTCCTACTAGCCCTTCCTATGATCAGGCACTACTAGGCTATAGAGCCACCATGATTCGGTCAAGAGCTACATTACCACCCCTGTTGTTACTACCTACTACTCACAGATATGATATTATCGAGGTCGTTATGACGCTTCAGAAGAGAGCTCGCTTCACTACTCCTGATTTTAGGTTTAAGGTAGGGAGAGCTCGACAGCTGTTGCTGCTAGGCAAGCTGGGCATGGATTGACTAGTATTGTGGACTACGAATTTATTGATACTATAGATGCTAGTATCCGTGCTTCTGAGAGTAGAGCAATGACCGCCGTAGGGAAGGTCAGTGGGAGGGTTACAGATCTTGCTATTACTTAGAGGCAGGAGGCTCATAAGCTCTAGGTGCATTGTGAGGACGTACAGGATGATCGAGCTTTGCTGAGAGCTCAGGTTTCTTTACTTACGAGAGAGAGGAGATACTTTTGCTCGATGGCTTCTTCTTACAAGTGTGAGGCTACTAAGGCCTGTCGGGCATAGGCTCAGTCTGAGAGCAGGAGCCAAGCTAGAGAGGCCCAGCTTCGAGCATTGTAGAGGGACGTCAGTGTACTTTAAAGACAGAGGATCGATGCTGGTGATTGACTGATGAGTCACATTCAGCACGAGCATGATAGGTTCAGAGAACTTGTACCCATGAGAGATGCACGACCTCAAGAAGGACCAGTTGATGCTGGTTGTAGCTGTTAGTATTGTACCATTTGTTAGCTATCTTGTATAGCATGCTAATTTTTATGGGTAACTCCCAGCTTGTTGGCTGTAGGGATCTTATTTCATCATTTAACTATTTTTGTATAGCAAGCTAAGTATTATGGGTAATTCCCAGCTAGCATGGCTGTATTTTCATTTTGTATCTCATCTGTATGGTCATTTTGTAACCAAGAGCTACCATGTATGTTATCGATATTGTTATGTATGAATGTCAATTTATTTATTTCATTATTGATCTCACTTCAGTTGCATATTTCACTGTGTGTTGTGATCTCATTTTATTTATTATGCATATGTCATGTCGCGTTTATATATGTATGAAATCTAACATGTATTATATTTTCTTTTGATTTGAAGAAAATGCCGCCAAAGAAAACCACCGCCCCTATGACTGATGCGGCTATTAAGCAATTAATATCCCAAGGATTTGCTGATGCATTGGCAGAACTTAAAGCAAACATAAACAGTAGAAATGGTGATGACAGCCACGATTTGAGAAGTAGCGAAAGAAGACAGGTGTCTACTGTTCTTAAGTGCACCTACAGTGACTTCCTGAAATGCCAACCCCTTAATTTCAAGGGCACTGAAGGAGTTGTTAGTTTAACTCAGTGGTTTATGAAGATGGAGTCCGTATTCCATATTAGCAACTGCATCGTCGCGTGCCAGATCAAGTTTTCTACTTGCACTCTTCTTGGTAGTGCTCTGACGTGGTGGAATTCCCACGTCAAGACTGTTGGTCATGATGCTGCATACGGAATGCCATGGAAAACATTGAAAAAGATGATGATCGCCAAATATTACCCAAGAGGCGAGATCAAGAAGGTAGAGATTGAACTGTGGAACCTAAAGGTTAAAAGTACTGATGTGTTTAGCTATAACCAACGTTTCCAAGAGTTGGCATTGATGTGCAGGAGGATGTTTCCCGAAGAATCTGATGAGGTCGAGAAGTATGTCGGTGGACTTCTCGACATGATTCAGGGAAGTATGATGGCGTCTAAGCCTAAGACAATGCAAGATGCAATTGAGTTTGAAACTGAACTGATGGATCAAAAGATCTGTACTTTTGCTGACTGTCAAGCTGAAAACAAAAGGAAGCTTGATGAAAACTTAAGAAATAGCCAGAATCAACAGCAGCCTTTCAAAAGGCAAAATGTGGCAAGGGCCTACACTGCTGGGCCTGGGGAGAAGAAAGTGTATGGAGGATCTAAACCTCTATGCCCGAAATGCAACTACCATCACGATGGGCAGTGTGCTCCTAAGTGCACCAACTGCAAGAGGACTGGCTATCTGGCCCGGGACTGTAGGAGTCCAGCTGCTGCTGCCCACAACCAAAAAGCCCCAGGGGTAAATCAAAGGGTTTCACTTGCTTTGAGTGTGGAGCTCAGGGCCAATACAAGAGGGATTTCCCAAAGTTAAAGAACAAGAATCAGGGAAATCAAGCAGGAAATTATGAGGCACGGGCAAGGGCTTATGCTGTGGGCACTGCAGGGACAACCCCGTACTCCAATGTTGTTACGGGTACTTTCCTCCTAAACAACTGCTATGCTTCTATCCTGTTTGATACTGGTGCCGATAGGAGTTTTGTGTTTACTGCATTTAGTTCTCTAATTGATATCATTCCAACTATTCAACATCGACTTAATGCCCGTAGAGTTTGGTAGTTTTGACATCATAATTGGCATGGATTGGTTAGCAAAGTATTATGTTGTAATCGTCTGTGATGAGAAGATCGTTTGTATCCCCTTTAGGAATGAAATCTTAATTGTTCGTGGTGACAGAAGTAACAACGGATACGAGTCTCGATTAAACATCATCTCGTGTACTAAAACTCAGAAGTATTTGCTAAAAGGATGTCAAGTCTTTTTGGCACATGTTACCACCAAGAAGGCTGAAGACAAGTCAAAGGAGAAGCGACTTAAAGACGTACCAATTATTTGAGACTTTCCCGAGGTATTTCCCGAGGACTTGCCAGGTATTCCACCAACTTGACAAGTGGAATTTCAAATCAATTTGATACCTGGTGCTTCACCTGTAGAACGAGCGCCTTATCGATTAGCTCCGTCCGAGATGAAAGAATTGTCAAATCAACTGCAAGAACTTTCCGACAAAGGCTTTATAAGACCCAGTTCCTCACGTTTGGGAGCTCCAGATTTGTTTGTCAAGAAGAAGGATGGGTCATTCCGGATGTGCATCGATTACCAGGAATTAAATAAGTGTTGGAATTAAAAGACTTCTTGATGATCTAAGAGTTACTGCTGCTAAGGTTTGTGTTACTACTGCTAAGCATAAATTAGTGATGTTAGTAATCTTAATAAAAAATATGCTAAGTAGTTAGTACTACTAGTTTCTACTGCTAGTGTAAGTTACTACTGCTAGTGTATGTTACTACTACTAGTTACTACTGCTAGTGTAACTTAGTACAGCTGATGAAGATTGAAGAAAACTTTCTAAGTAGTTAATACTGCTTGTACATAGTTAATGCTGCTGGTACAAAAGTTACTACTATTGATGTTGAAGTTAATGCTGCTGGTATGAAAGTTACAACTGTTGAAAGATTATAATTGCTGGAAGAGTTTATGCTGACAGAGAAGAGATCAAAGACTTATCAGAGAAAGTATAAAGATTTCTTAAAGATCAAGATTACTTAGTTGATAAGAATTGTTATTTATAGAATAGATCTTTAAAAATATTCTAAGTTTTAGGAATATATTGTAAATCAACTAGGATTCCTTGGTGTATAAAAGGAGGACCTAGGGCATAGAGTTCTATGTATCAAAAATGAGTCATTCATAGAGTTGTTCATAGCTTCAAGGTTTTGTAACCCTAATACTAGTTAGAGTATTTGTATTAATATATTAAAGCTTTTGTTTGTTAATCTACATGTTCATTAGAATTACTGTTTCATTGAAGAATTCTTCTTATATTAAAGATTAGATTCCGCATAATCTTTAGTATTATCAAACAAAGTTTCTATCATATGTTATGTAGGATTTATCTTGCATACCTAAACCTTACACAAGCTAAGGAATTCAAGATCCATTGAAGTGGGATCAACAATAAGCTAACGGTGAAGAACCGCTATCTGCTTCTAAGAATTGATGATTTATTACTCGAAGATCGACATGAGATCGGGTTATCATCAACTGAGGGTTCGTAAAGAAGACATCCTGAAGATCGCATTCAGAACTCGATACGGTCATTATGAATTCAAGTGATGTCGTTTGGTTTGACTAACGCGTGGCTGTTTTTATGGATCTCATGAATCAGATGTGCAAGCCATATTTGGATAAATTTGTCATTGTCTTTATTGAAGATATTCTGATCTACTCAAAGAGCAAGCAAGAACAAGAAGAGCATCTTAAGTTAATCTTAGAGTTGCTTAAGAAGGAGGAGTTGTATGCCAAATTTTCTCTGTGTGAATTTTGGATTCCCAAAGTGCAGTTCTCGGTCACGTGATTGACAGTAAGGCATTCTGTGGGCTTTCCTGCCAAGATGAGTCTTTAAAGATTGGGCATCTCTAAGACTCCAGTACGAGAATAGATTCTGCCAAATTTTTAGGTTCCTTGCCGACGTTACTATCGAAGGTTCATTTGGAGGATTTTCTAAGATTGCCAAATCAATGACCAAGCTAACCCAGAAGAAGGTCAAGTTTGATTAGGGTGACAAACAAAAGCCGCTTTTCAGTTATTAAAGCAGAAACTGTGTAGTGAACCTATCTTGGCTTTACCTGAAGGAGCTGAGAACTTTATTGTTTATTGTGATGCTTCGCATAAAGGATTGGGTGTTGTCTTGATGCAAAATGAGAAGATGATTGCTTATGCATCACATCAATTGAAGATCCATAAGAAAAATTACATAACTCATGATATGGAGTTAGGAGCAGTAGTGTTCGCTCTAAAGATTTGGAGGCACTATTTGTACAGAACAAAGTGTACCGTGTTCATTGATCACAAAAGTTTACAACATATCCTTGATTAGAAGGAGTTGAACATGAGACAACGTCATTAGTTGGAATTACTCAGTGATTACGATTGCGAAATTCGTTATCACTCGGGAAAATATAATGTAGTGGCTCACGCTTTAAGCAGAAATAAACAAATTAAACCATTACAGGTTTGAGCCTTAGTTATGACTATTGGTTTGGATCTTCCCAAGCAAATTTTTAAAGCTCAGACTGAGGCAAGAAAACCATAAAACCTCGAGGCTGAAGATATGGGAGGTATGCTGGTTGAAACTTCAAGGGAATCAGAAAATCTCAGGAAAGAAAAGTTAGAACCGCATGCTGACGAAACACTGTGTTTGAATAACAGAAGTTAGTTGTTGTGCTATAGTGATCTAAGGACTTTGATTATGCATGAGTCCCACAAGTCAAAATATTTTGTCCATCCGAGTTCCGACAAGATGTACCAAGACATAAAGAAATTATACTGGTGGCCCAACATGAAAGCCGACATTGCCACCTATGTTAGCAAGTGTTTGACGTGTTTAAAGGTCAAAGCTGAACACCAAAAACCAGCTGGTTTGTTGGTGCAACCAGAGATTCCTCAGTGGAAGTGGGATAATATCACCATGGATTTTATCACCAAGCTCCCAAGGACGTCAAGTGGTTATTATACCATTTGGTTAATTGTAGACCGTCTTACTAAGTTTGCATACTTTTTTCTGATGAGGGAAAATGACCCTATGGACAAATTGACAAGACTATACTTGAAAGAAGTGGTCATGAGACATGAAATACCAGTCTCAATCATTTGTGACCATGACGGTAGATTTACGTCAAATTTCTTGAAGACATTTCAAAAGGCCTTGGGTACTCGCTTGGAGATGAGTACTACTTACCATCCGCAGACCAATAGACAAAGCAAAAGAACCATCTAGATACTAGAAGATATGTTACGCGCTTGCGTGATAGACTTTGGAAATGGTTGGGATAGACACTTAACGCTAATCGAGTTCTCATACAACAACATTTATCATACCAGCATTAAAGCTGCACCATTTAAGGCGCTTTATAGTCGTTAGTGTCGATCACCTGTTTGCTGGGCCAAGGTCGGAGATGTTCAGCTCATTGGTCTAGAAATTATTCACGAGATAACCGAAAAGATCATTCAAATCAAAAGCAGAATTCAAGCCGTTCGTGATCGCCAGAAGTGTTACACCGATGTGAGGCGTAAGCCTTTA
>BQNB010189192.1:0-11888 GCA_026074375.1 Tanacetum coccineum | reverse complement strand
ACTAAATTAAAAAAATTTATTCATAAATTAAAAATATTACATAAAAAAGTAGAATACGAAAATAAAAATACATAATAAAGTACGAAACAAACAAAACTAAAACTAAACATTACGAGACAAGTGTTCGATCAAATCGTGTCGAAGGTTTTGATGCACTTGTCCTCATAACTCGTTCCATTTGTTCTTCGTTTCGTAGCAAGTCTTCCTGCTGATGTGCTTTCTCCGGGAACCATTTGGGAGATATCGCAATATTTTTGTATTTGCGAATCATATTATGTAATATGATGCATGTGTACATCATATTAACAATTCTTTCTTTCTTTAGCGCTTGTGTGAGATTGGCTAGTACGACCCATTTCTTCTTAAGAACACCAAACGCTCGTTTCACATCTTTCCTGCCGATTCCTGCTTTTCCTTATACAAAATTCGCTTGTGGTCATCATCAGCTGGTTCTAGAATCGTCTTAACGGAGTGTCGCCAATTCCGGATATATCCTGTCAACAAGATTAGTATCCAGATCGATATGTTACGCCGTTAGCTACAAAAGGAATCTATGGTGCTCGTCCGGTTTTGAGATCGTTAAAAAAAGGATTGATATAAAACATTGATGTCGTTGTTCGACCCAGCAACACCAAAGAAAGCATGCCATATCCATAAGTCTTGCGATGCAACAACTTCTAGCAAAATGAACGAATACGAACCATGATCACGTCTAACATATTGCGCTTTAAAGGCGTAGGGACAACCAAACCACTCCCAATCCATACAATCAAGACTTTCTAACATCCCTGGAAACCCGTGCTTTGTTTGTGATGCTGATAAAGTTTTTCAATATCAGTCACCGTAGGTTTCCTCAAATACTCAGGACCATAAATATCCATAACAGCTTGACAAAAATGATCAAGAGCCATACGTGACGATCTCTCACTTATTTGCATATATTCATCTAGAAAACTAGTATTAACATCGTATGTCAATTGACGAATTGCAGAGGTGCACTTTATCAATTGAGAAATGCCTTATCTTCTTGTACAATCAATATTGGAATGAAAGTATGCATCGTAATTAGTTATTGCATTAACTATCCGGTTGAAAAGTGGGCGAGCCATTCAGAACGTCTTCCGGAATCTAGTTGCATCGTACATCGGGCCATTGGTAAAAAAGGCGGCGACTAAACACTCATGAGCACCAGTACGATCTCTGGTTATGTTGTTTCTCGTCACTTGATTTGCTTGTCTTCTAATCTTAATATACGCAATCGCTCGTTTAATAAAACTCTTCTTACGACTACTAATTTTTTCTCCTTCTCTACATCATCTAGGCCCATAAACGTATACAAATTCATTTTAATTAAATGAGGAATGTGAGAAGTGTGTATAAATAAAGTGAGAGAGTTATGTATAAAAATGGGTAAAGTAGTGGGTATTTATAGGTAAAAAATATTTTTTTTAAAAATATTTTTTTAAATGCAACGGATAGTAAGATAAAAAGGGCCCACATTTATCACTCACCGTAAAGTGAGTGGTTCACCTTAACCAACCCAACTCGCGCGTTAGTTTGTGGGTGCGGAATGAGAATCACCACGGTAGAGGGGAAAAACGGCGCACACGAGTCATCCCACCTCTGTGAGTTTAAACTTATACCGTCCCAGCACCGATAGTAGTGGTCAACTGTTATTTGACTAAATTTTGTCATAATATATACATGACTTTATGAAAAAATTAAGTGGATTTAAAGGTATTACTTCTTTTTTTTTGCATAATGTGAATATACTTTATTAGATGATGTCATATTTGTGTAGGATGCACATAACTAGAATGCATGTACGGGGGCACAAATAATAAATGAAATGAGAGACAAAGACGTAACGCAAAAGCAAGTGATCGATTTTTGTTCGATTAATGTGTTTGACGCGTAAACTACTCTCATCAATCCATACCTTCATATATTTGACTTTTGACTCATTCTCAATCACACTATCTTAAACATTAATTTCATTTTTTATAAGAATCCAAAAAATGCATTTTCATATTTAAAATTTGCTTGGCTTTAGTTCATTTACATATACAATCAAATTTTTTTAATAAAATATAGAAAAAATCTATTAAAGATAATATTATTATGATCGAAGTATAAAGACAATATTTCATTTCAAATCATCGATCAACTAACATGATGCTTATATAAAGCTATGAGTGTAACAAAGTTTGGAGATATGAAATTTAAAGAATCAGTTTGCATATAAAGTTCTCGACAAACTTTCTTGCTCAACGTTGTTTACTGAGAATAACATGAGTTATTTGAATAAATAAAAAAATGTGTGGTTAACACACCAAAAGAGAATGAATCATGAATTTTGTGGTATCACTTGGACACCCCAACCTCTGAATATTTACTTTTGGATCCTTAGTCATGAGTAAAATATCGAAAAATAGTTAGTTAAGTCATCCTTAGACTTGAGGATACAAACAAGTTCTAGTATGTGTGGATATCACTTTTTAATTCTAAGCATTCACGACACTTGTATTCAACAAAGAATTTGTTCCTCCACTTGATGTGTAGTATGATACCATTAGCGCCTCTCCAGAATTAATCAGATAATTGTATGGCAGCACCCAAAGGGTAATCCAAGATGATTCTTGATTACGTTTAGTATATCTGTATTAAGTTCGATAACGAGAATCTAAATGGTTAAACTATATGGAATGAGTCAGGATCCATATCCATGGTTTAACGGTATTTGAACAAAGGGATGATTATAGCAAGAAATAAAATAACCATTCTACTGAGAATGTTTATGAAACTTGATCTCAGACAATTCTAGTTTTAAAAACAAATGTGAGTGTTGCTAGACGTTTCCGTCGTTAGTATTTGGGCTATCTGCTACTCCAACTCCCAAGTGGGAGCTGTTGGATTATGTGAGTTAGACTAGCTCAAACACGACTAGAAGTTTGTGAGACTATTAGGGTCACACACGTTAAACACATAGAATGCGTTTAAACTTCACGAAAGCTTCTAAATGTAAACCGTTTGGAAAAAGATGATCAAGACAAGAACTTGTAGTTGTCTTGTGAGGTGGTCGGCTATTGTGCAGGTTCTAGAGAGGGTCTTGGTTCATTGTATCTAGGTGATAAGGTGTAGGAAGAGTAGGATAAGGCTTGAAGGTGTTTATATAAGGTTTAAACTCATGGTTTTTATTCTTATCACTATTAGGGTTTGAGGGGTATATAAACCCCTCACCCCCACCTCTTTTGGACGTGACATACAACAGAAAACACACAAAAGCTGCTGCCTTCTCCTAACTCAAGAACAGCCGAATATCATATACCTCTTCTAGGGTTTTGATTTTTGGTTTACCCTTTACACTTACTGTCCTATTTCGGTTAACCTTTTAAGGGTTAATCCATTTGTAGTTCGATCCCAGGTTTGATACAAAAGGTGCATAAGCCTTGGTTTACTTGTTCTCAAGCGTGACAACAAAAGGAAGCAGGTTTAGGGTGGTTTTGGTGAATTTCGATTGTGTTAGGGCTTGGATTTGGTATTATATTCAAAAGGTATAGTGTTACAAAGGTTGTTTGAGATACACGTGAGTTTGGACTAGCATCCGGGCGCATTCGTTGGACGTGTTTGTGTGAGCACTCGTAGAGGTGACAATTTAGTCACTTGTTTCATAATACTTGTTGTTGACTTCAAGGGTATGTTTTCTATTTACCTTTCATGTTCCTTATTGTGTTTATATGTATGTTAATTGTTTATGCTAAACTAGATCTATATCCGCTGCGTACTCGTAAGAGTTAATGGTTAACTTGATTGTTAAATTCCAACAGTGGCATCACGAGTCAACTCGTTTAGTATTTATGTATTACATACGATTTAAACACACTAGGGCTGTATGAAATCTTGATATATTGTTTTATTAGAAAATTATAGGCAACGACATGCAATCCTTGCCATAAATAATGTATAACCAACCTAGAATCAACACATATGCTATTTTAATAAAAAGATCGAATAATCATAGAATTAAATGTTAATTTAAGCTGCCATGTATGATTATATTCTTGTTTAATCTCGGCTTAAAATGACTCACGCAATCATATTAAATGAATGGATGGCCGATCATGCACGTTAGCAGAAAACCTAGTGAGAGTCTTATGGTTCTCCAATTGGGGAAGACTCTTTTGAGAACTCGAGGCATTATGTGATTTACTGCTTTCATTATAAGAGTTTGTTCCTCAATATTAATCCATTTTTTAGTCTATTTTGATTGCTTATATGTGGTATGCCATGTGATGAATCAATATTTGCATATGAGACTTTATGAAACTCTTGAAAATGGACCTTTACAACTTAGTAAAGAGAACTTGATTAAAAACATTCTAAATATTACACACGAAAGTTTACTCCTAGTGACCGTTATGAGTTTATTTTGCGAAACCGGGGTTTTTGGACAAATTAATACGGACATTAAACTATGAAATTTGATTTCTTATGAAGCTTTAGTTTTACATGCGCAATATGGGGTTGAATTGATCGTTAATTTTCTCCCGCCCCACTACAGCTTCGCATAAGAGGTGAATATCTGGAATTACTTCGTCTTGACCAAGTAGGAGTACAATATATGGTTTGATCAATTTGTAGCCCACCATATTAGCACCATAAAACTAATTGTTAACAAAAGGGGTTCATAACATACAAATAGCTTATTAGTCAATTGAAGTATGCTCACCCATTATGGACAAACTTATAAGAGAAGTAAGCGTGTTGAAGTAAGATTCCCAAAATGAAGTCAGGTTTTTTTAATACGCTCCCGATGACCTTTTTCTCCGCTTCTTTGTGAGTCCAAATGGAGCAACCAGTCGGAAAATTTGACAAGAATGAATGTCTATAATCAAAAGGTTTAACAAAAATGTTTTCTTAACTTTGTGCTACAAGTTATTTTACATGCTTCTTGTACACGTTTTGTCACATTTATGTGTATACCCTTAAACGAAGTTTTAAGTCAATGCATCCAATATATAACACGTTCATTTGCTTGACCTCTCTGGTCAGACCTCAAGGCCTTGCCAACCCATGGCGAATTTTTTTCCATTGGTCAGACCTTTGTCAATTTTCGCACGTTCTATTTTGGTGGACTTAAATCGAGTTACCTGGCCAGACCTCAAAACCTCCCAAAATAAACCCGAGGCATAAGATGAACCACATATGCTTTACATTACTATAAGAGTTACAATGTCACTAGTCTCATAATCTACGATTTTCATTTCAATCAATAACGCTCGTCCGCTTACCTCTTGCCCCACTTGTTTACACGTTGGTCATACCTTCTATAATAAGTGGGAGGTCAAGTTGGATCTTAGTCTTATTAGTAATTAATTGGGTAGTTAATTCTTTTAAGAATTTAATTATCGACAATACTTATATTTAAACTTTTTCTAATTGTAGATGACAACCTTGTCAGCTAACAATTCAGTCTTCTGGGGCTTCTTCGAGAAGCAAAACTAAACTGAACCCAACTTATTGATCGTATCGAAACATAGGTTGTACTATCAATTGAGGGATAAGTTGAATAACCTAAGCATCCACTTCCTCCTGCTCTCTGACTTCAAAGGGTCAACAAGTTGCTCCTGAAATCATTGCAGCTCATACTGCTTGGATTAAAGGATCAAAAGAGATAGTTGGACTCATGCTCATGACTATGGAGCCAGAGATCCAAAGAAATCTGGAAAACCTTCATGCTTATGAGATGTTACAGGAGTTGAAGACTCTGTTCGCTCAACAAGCTGAGCAAGAGCTTCTTCAGACTACGCGAGATTTCACCTCTGCAAACAGGAAAGGGCATCATTTAGCTCGTAATGTTCTGAAAATGAAGAGCTATATTGGACAATCTAGAGCGTTGGGCTCCTCGTGACGACTTGGCTTGCGTGAGTATGATTTAATCTGTCTACACAATAGATTTGATGGGTTAGTGGCAGAATTATAATATCATACCTGGGGAAGACATTAACGATTGCTGCTATACTTAAAGCTCCATGAGCAAACTCTAACTCTGCCCAAAAACAACGCTCCTGCTCTTCATGCTATTCGAGCAGGTAAAGTCCAGAAAGGTAAAAAGCACAAAAAACCGCAACCCCAAATGGCTGCTAGGGGACAAAATCAAGGGAATGGGAAAAATAAGCACGCTTATGCTCCCAAGCCCAAGATTCCCCCTCCACCCAAGAGGGAAGATCCCGCAAAGGACTCAATCTATCATGAGTGTGGTGAGACAGGACATTGGAAGAGGAACTGTCCTCAGTATTTAGCCGAGTTGCTGAAGAAGAAAAAGAACGCAGCCTCTAGAGCTGGTGGTTCAGGTATCTTCACTATAGAACTCAATACTTTCCTTAATAGATCATGGATCTATGACACTGGTTGTGGTACTCATATTTGTAATACAACGCAGGGTCTAAGGGCAAGTAGGAAACTGAAGCCGGGGGCTCTTAGCTTGTACGTGGGCAATGGTCAACGTGAAGCTGTTGAAGCAATTGGCGTTTTTTATTTATGTCTCCCGAGTGGATTAGAGATTGTTTTGAACAATTGTCATTATGCTCCCTCTATTACTAGAGGAGTAATTTCTGTTTCCCGTTTGTACGAAGATGGTTTTACTAACCGCTTCGTGAATAATTCAATTCAAGTTTATAGGAATAACATGGTTTATTTTAGTGATATACCAAGGGATGGTATTTTTGAAATTAATTTGTCTAATTCTTATAAAATTGAAAGTTCTATATATACTGTAAGCAACAAAAGAGCCAAGCTAGACTTGTACTCTGCTCTCTTGTGGCATTGTCGTCTTGGACACATTAGCAAGAAACAAATTGAGAAGTTGCAACACGATGGACTTCTCAATTCAACTGACCTTAAGGCTTTTGAAAAATGCGTCCCTTGTATGTCTGGAAAGATGGCAAGGAAACCTTACACACATCAAGTGGAAAGGGCCAAAGACTTACTTGGACTAATACACACCGATGTATGTGGCCCATTTAAGATCATGTCAAGACAAGGAGCAAGCTACTTCGTCACTTTTACTGACAACTCAAGAGTCACGTACCAGTGAATACATGACAACTCAAGAGTCATGTACCAATGAATTGGTGTGGCAGAGTGGTCACAAGAACAGAAGAGACAATTAACCGATATTTAGAGAAGAGGACTTTTCCCACATCTAAGAGGTTCCCTTCCATATATGTATTATTATCTTGGCATAGTTGTAAGGAATTAACCAACATCGATAAACACTTCTCATGATACTGCCTTTCCCGTGATATTTCTTCCAAAGCCTTACACAGCAACTCGACTTCATCCTCTTGCACCTGTTTATAGATACACCAGACTTATAATTATAGCCCTGAGAAAACGATGTATGTCAAGTATCGGTGAACATAAATGAGGAGCTAACATACATCTCTGTCGTCCATTTCAAGGTCCCGAACATTGCTGTAAGCATGAAAATTCTTCCAAAAGTTTGGTGCACTATGTTTCGGTAACACCCCCTGCTCACATCGAACAAGTTACAGATTCGGATAAAAGAGTATAGAGCTCAGATATCAGTAAAGAACCGACATATACATGTCTATAATATTATAGAAAACAACAGCAGCCAAAAAATCAATGAAACCACACTACATCTAACATACAATATAGGAATACATATTTTCTTAGTCACTGAATTGCCAGTTCTGCTCACATAATCCTAGTGCAGGAGTGATCTTAGCTTCATTTTATGTACCATGTCTTTCATCTTAAGAATTTTTTTCCCCCATTAAACCAATATCTTTATCTAGAAGAACTAGTTCATGGCCTTTACCCCAAAAAAAAGAAAAGAAAAGAAAAGAAAAAAGCTAGTTCATGGTTGTTGTTCCTTGTTATACAACATTACATCATAGTGCCCCTATCAGATGAGATTCAGATGTTTTTATCAAAATTAAAAGAAACATGTAATATATATACCTGAAGAGATAAAAGGAAGTGATCTTCGACTAACAAACGAAGACCGTTACCGTACTTGCACAAACCGGAAACACACGATTGGAAGTTCGAAAAATAATATGACGACATGCTTGCGTCATCACAGTTATAATTGTTAATGATGGTTTGAGTCAATAAACAGAAGGTATTCCAGTTGTATAATATCTCAGATTCATAGAGTGAATCCAAAACCCTCAAATTACAAACTGGTGATAATAAGGACTCACCCGTCATTTTGTTAAACTCTATAAACCCTAGATCAACAAATTATGAGTGTGATTTTTCCCTCTTTAAAGGGATATTTGTGTGTGTTATGCGCAAACGAGAAAGAGAGCAATAAAGAACACAAGGATTTAACGCGGTTCGGTCGGACAGTGTGTCAACCTACGTTCACGGGGCAGGAACCGGAGAGACTTTTTTTTAATACTGAATCAGAGAGTTACAATGATGATGATACAACTAGGAACCATAGCTATCCTTTTATAACCTTATAAAACCCTAAAACACACCCTAAAAACCAAGCCCAGTCAACATCAATAAATAGGCCCAGTCAACGACTATAAATACGGTCAAGTCAACGACAATAAATAAGGTCCAGTCAAAGACAATAAATGGGTCCAGTCAACAAGGAAACTGCCTAACACCTGCACATACCATGTCACATGACACCCGCACATACCATGTGTGCCTCCATTCTATTTCTGGTAGTAGATAGCTAAATCCAACTCACTTAAACAACAATCTACACCTTGACTTGGAATTTCTCCAACCGCCAAAGGTTCCTCAGTATCTCTCTTAGTGTGCAGATGCCCCGAAGGGACTTTACCTCCTGCGAATATTAACCAAGTTCAAGCAGTGCTCGTACTTCTCCGTTGGTAGCGCCTTTGTCAACATATCAGCTGGATTATGTTTAGTTGTAATTTTCTGAATATTCGTCAAACCCCATAACCGTGTTGATTTTTGGGAAGCTTTAATGCTTGAAACGCATAATCTTCAATTGCGTGCTATTTTAACCCTTTCCTCTCAGTCTCTCTTCCCAGATCAAAACCAAAATTAGGGTTCTAGCAACAACATCAAAATCGAAATCGGATATTTAATTAGTCATTTTGATTTACAAAACATTTATCAACAAGGTATGTTATGATTTTTATTTCTTTTTGGTATTTGATGATAGTATTTTATGATGTATAGTGAGTGAATGATGGACATTGGTCATGGCAGCAGTTCATTCAGTTACTGGCTCTAAATCTAACATGCTCTAAATTGATTGTATATGTGTTTTTGAGCATTTGTGCTCTAAATTGATCTTATATGTGCTTTTGAGCATTTCTCCAAAATCAAGCATGCCTAAACAGAAAATTCATGATCGACATCAATTAACACCAGGAAATTCATCATCTTATGACAACAATTTGATTAATTTCTCAATTAACGCCAGAAAATTCGTCAGGTAACATGATTTTGTTTACCATGTCTATAAATCAGTTAATAGTCAAATAAATATTAATAATGAATTTTAATCCATACTTTGTTATGATTTTGTGGGATTGTTACTAAAGTAAGTACGATTTACAGACCGGATCTGTTGCACACGTGTTGTGCCCTCCTATATATGCTTGACATAGATTCATATGATAAGGTACTTTCATATTATCGTTTGTAGTTTCTAACTTAATCTATGTTTTATTATCTCATTTTCAGATTATAAGAAGAACATTTCATATTATCGGTTTATTCAAGATCACATTAGAAACATATAGAGGGTATGTAAGCCAATTGGGAATTTTAGTTTTGATAATATAATGTTAACGTATTTTTACATTTTATAATATAATTTCAGGGTGAAAGCACATCCCGATGTGTATTACAGAGGACAATTCAAAATGGAAGTTAGAGGGGTTCCGGGCATTCCCAACGACAACGTCGTGGCTGTAAGTATCACATTTATTTTGTTGACTTTATATGGAAGTAAAACATATGTATTAGCTGACTTTATGTGTGATGTAGAAGTACAACCAAGTCGAAGAAACATTCAGAAACTGCCCTCACACAGGGATCAAATTTGATTGGATTATCATACGGAAAAAGTACATATTCACAAGGTAAGGGTAAGCATCTAGCTTAGAAAGTATGGGCTGTAATGGTTCAGTCTTTGGGAACTTTGTAAAAAAACTATATGAATATAGTGCTAACTTTGATTACATGAAAATAAATTATATTGTTTAGTAATCTGTTTTTTTCTAATAACATTATTAGGGAGTTCTACATACAAAGAATACATTTGAGTCGATTTTTAACCTGTTCAACAGTAGAGATAAAGCATAACCCAAATCAATTAGGATTGATACATGCCACCTCTAATGTCAGTTACGTCGACAAAAATGGTGTATGAGGCATCCTTATTATAAGATTTGAGCAAGTTTTCTTATAGAATAACTCTAATGAACATGTGGTTACAGTTTGGCTAAAGTACGTTTCACGAAACTGGCCTTAGCTAATTAACTTGATACTTATCAATGCTGACTTATAATACATCCTATTTACCATGGAGGCATCTAAACGGGATTGTTGATGTCTACATAGCCAAAACGGGATTGCTGAAATGCTCTTTAGTGTGGAGGACATAGGTGAAATTGTTTTAAGATTTGCCACACCACTGACTTGAGTGTTGTCGCTGATATGTCTTTGTTTTACATTATAAATAGTAGCATCTTGGATTGACAAAAAAATCATGACTGGAATAGTACAAGATGTATTGTCACTGATTTTGAAGATCTGGATAATTTACCACCGTATTATCTTTATTTTTCATTCAGTTGAAGTCATGCAAATGTTAAAAGGGCTTAAAAGAACAGGACTCGAATGTTTAACCACCATATTATCCCTATATTTTTCACACTTTTTATTGTTCTTTTAACATATATTAAGGATGAACGCTTTCCTTTTTTTCATGAACTAATTTTAACTTAAGTAAGACCTTTACTTACATGAACAAATTTTTTAATGAACAGATTGAGACAGGGATGTATGAGAACCTTCTGCAAGATATTTCTCAAGCAGCAGGGGATCATTGCCAACATTTTCAACTTTCAGGTAAGGCCTTATTTATTGCCAGTAAATCACCCATTTTGACTCGCTTGAAAAATCCATGGTTTGATCCGTACCATATTTACCCATCTGACGTGGTAACTCGCGCATGTTATTTATCGTTACTTAGAACCTACCACCTATATATACGAAGCTTTTTGAAAGAATCATTGGATCAAATTAGCCACCAAAGAAAATTAAGTGTACTTGTGAAAAGATAATTACGACAATTTTGACAATTAAGTGAACTCACCTATTTAATAAAAGTTTGGTTTATTATTGCTCCTTTAAAGGTTGTCTCCTTTGCAGCTTAATAACACGAATCTTTTTGAGCTCCATCAGTAAATTTCACGAGGTCTACCAAGCTTTAATAACTATCATAAACTTCATTTCACATAGATTTGATTTATAAAAGTCATGAATGACTAGAAGCAAGTTTGTAAGATATGTAGGAGCAAGAAAATGTGTCAAATATAAACATGGAAAAGTGCAATATTCTATATCTGCACTAACATATGAACTATTAAGATTTTAATAAAACATGTTGTTTACTCATTTATAAGTGGTGTGTCAATGTATGCTTAGTCTTCATCTTAGTTATATTTTTTTACCCACCGTCCTGCTACCTATTGTTGTATTAACATTTATGGACCAAAGTACGAGCTCATGGTCCTTAAAACTATAGTCATATGTGAACATGAGCTCATTACAATTAAAACTATTTTCTATAATTTATGGTCTAAGAGAGAATATGAGTTCATTTTGTATGAATGGGTAGATTTAGTTTTTTTTAT
>BQNB010189189.1:0-11888 GCA_026074375.1 Tanacetum coccineum | reverse complement strand
ACCTGAACCTAAGAAGCACTTAAACCTAGAAATAAGCTAAAACAAATAAGCTAAAAAGCATGAAAAGGAAAGAGGGCAGTTTTAACTTAAAACTTAAAGGCAGATTTGGGAATAAGCTTTTAAAAGCTTAATGAAAAAGGCTGTTCACTCAGATTGCACACTTTTTAATTTTCTCTAAAAGACAAATTGGCTTTTGCAGCCTTAGTTTTAAGCTAGTGAAATAAGTTAAAACTACAAAACAAGTTGAAACAGATAAATTTAGAACTACAAACTACTTGTGCAAGAAATTTCAAATCCTAAAACCTAATTCAACTTATCTAATTTTAGGATGGAAAATGGACTTTTAGACTTTGAAAATATGACTTAGTACCTTGACAGTTTTGGTCCAAATGACAAATGAAAATGCACACTTAAACCATTCCTTTCCTACTACATTTTGACTCTAAATGAACATTAAATAAAGCCTCAAAACAATCTTTTAACCAAGAACCAATTATCAACAGTTTTTAAAAAACTTCAAGACCACAGTTTTAAAGGACTCATATGAAATTCCTTAAAACTTATATTTAGACTTTAAAATCTTTTGAATATAGCTTATAACAACTAAATACGGCTTGTCAAATTTGCTTAATGACCCACACAGTTTTACAACACTTTTTGACCCATTTTACCTACTGACCCAAACACCCCTTTAACTTCCTAAATTTCATTTAAAACTTGTTAAACTGAGTTTTAGACTTAAAACTTCAAATACCAGATATTTTTAAGCTAATATTACACCTAATGAACAGATTTAAACATTCAAATAAGCTAGAACAACAAGCTAAAAGCTAATACTACGTTTTTAAGATTTTCAACTGATTTTAGACTTAAACACTTAAAACTAAGATTTAAACTATAACTAAGCATAAAACATGATCAAAATATATTCAAAAGATAAATAAGACAGAAATAAGCCATAATAAGCACTATGATAAGCAAGAAATTAGCAGATGCAGTAATAAACAATAAGCAGTTTAATGCTAACAAAAATGAAAAGGAAAGACTTACAAATGCCCTTGCTTAAAACAGGGCAAATAAGCTTACAATAAGCTGATATACAAGCTCTAGCTTGTTTAAAACAAGCTAGTAAATACCCACAAGACCTTCCAGGTTTGGCTTGTCATCCAAATTAGCTTATGAGTGATTTTTGGGTAAAAAGGCTTAAACTCTTCAAGCTATAGAAAAGCTTGAATAGTTTAAGTAAACAGCTTAAGTATGAGTTAAAAAGAGCTTATGTAAGCTTATAAAACGTTTTTGAAACACAAAGTACATTAACTTAAAAATAGATTTCTTAAAACTTAAAAACTTCAAATTTCATTAAACTTAAAAATGGATTACAAGACTTGGAAATTAAAATTGCATAAAGTAAAAACATTAAAAATAAGCTGCTAAAAACTAGATGCCTTCAAAGGCTTACAAGAGTCCCTATTTATTGAAGAAATATCAAAGTCTTAGGTCTTCAATGTGTGTTTCTTCAGAGAGTGATAACTGAGGGTGTATTTCTTGTGTGAGAGGAGTCCAAAACCAATCTTAGCCATCCGATTTGAGTGTCCTCCAAGTCTTTTCATCACAACCCTTGAATTTTTGTCTTCACCTTGAACGAATGGGGTTGTTAAACGAATGGGGTTGTTTAGGCTTGACCACATAGATTTGTTGGTTTTTGTATGTGGGCGTTTATGAGCTGGAGAGATGGGTTAGTTTTTGTTGGGGTTGCCACCACCAGTGGTGATTCATTTTGGGGAAGATAAACAGTGATGGCGTGTGAATGAGTGTGTTTTCGTTTGAATTTAACCGGTGTTTGCCCCCACGCCCCCACCCCCCCACCCCCCCACCCTTGTTTTTTAAGCTTAATCCATTTGCCACCCAGTTAGTCCTTTTGGACTAACAATGTTAGTCATGAGGAACTAACGATGATAGGTGTTGGAGATTAATCGCGGGTTAATGCGCTTTAAAAATTTTTAAAAAAAAGAAAAACGGTTTTAGGCTTAGGATATTAGGGTTCGGGTATAATGATTGCCGGCACCTTTTTTTTAAGCTGTAAGACTTATATGAAAGTCGTGATATAAATGCTTAATGTGGTTGCCCTGCCGAGCCCATTTGGGATGGGTGCGGGTTGGCCCACTTAAGTATTTCTATTCGTTTCGGCTTTGTCTTTGACTGTGACTTGACTTTTTCACGAACTACTTTATTCGTTCCCGTGCTCGACGTTTTTGCTTGATTTTTATCACTTTTACTGAACTATACCTGTTACCTAGTACATTCATGAATAGCAAACTACCACATAATACCACTGCTATTTTTAGCGTACTCTTTCTGATCTTTTTAAGGCCACCGTTATTTTTCAGGCAAAATAGATATGTGTTATTTAAGCACATACCATAAGACTATTTCCAATCTCTCTTGTTTAACTACTAGTTTTAGAAAATCTTTTACATCATCTTTTAATTTTTGTTCACTCATACTGTTATCTTTATTTTCAAGTATCAAACACCATGAAGTTTTCAATCGTGATTTTATATATTTTATACAGAAAATAATTCATGCTTACCTCATGCATTTCTCAGAGTCTTTAAAACCCCTTATGTGCCCATCACACCACAAGCCACCACACCTATAACCTCCTACTCTACCGGTCTTTTTTAAGCCGCCCAACATACCCTTGACAGGCCTATCAGTTTCAGTCAGCCAAACAATTTCAGCCGGATCACAACAACTTCAATAAGGGCTGAGTGGCACCACCAGGTTTCAGGCAGCCCCTATATGAAGCCTTAGTGGCTCCAACTGCCACATCATCATCAGGCCAACTTTGCTACCTCATGATACTTTTCAGACAATGACACTTCAAGAACCCAATTGGCTAATATGGAACTGGGGCAATCACTCTCACCTTGCGAGATCACAGGTTGCCTCACCGTCATTTTGCAATCCTATGCATGTATAAAATCTGTATTTGTTGGCAATGGCTAAACCGTATACCTGTGAATACACGCCGGCCATAGTCTTTTGACACACCGCGGCCTTACACAACCCCTTCAAATTCATATGTCCTTGTTACACCTAATATCATCCAAAAATAGTTTGAATTTCTGTTCGTCATATTTTACTCATGTTAATAATGTGTTTGTTGATTTCGTTGCTTATGGTTTTTCATAGTTTGAAGATTCACGCAAGACGTCCGGCTTCTGCTCCAGTTGTGATACGCTACGGCTGAGTCTCTTACACCTGTCACTCATCAAACACATCCACCACTTAGACTCTTAGCTTTGATATACTTTTGAGTCCTTATAAAGTGGCATAGCATGACTTGGGTACACCCAAGTGACGATGTGCTCCGTCGTTTAGAGTCCTCTCATATTTTTATTTCCTGTAAGAATCTTTAAATAGTTGATTCGCTTTGTGTCATGCTTGTCAATTAGGTAAACATACCACAGCTTCCTTTTTTCGTTCTGTTTCGCACATGTTGCAGTATGTGTTTGACATTGTTCACTAATGATTTATGTGGAATCACCTATATCAAGTGAAAAGTGGTATTAAATACTTTGACTATCTTTTTGGATCATTTCTCTCTATTATAGTTTGGGTGTATCACTCTTCTCATAATTCAGATTTATTTGATACCTTTGTTACTTTTCGTGCATAACGGTTTAACAACTATTTAATGTGATTTTGAAGGGCCTTGCAGCTAGTAGTCCATTGGCTGGACGAATTTGACACATCGCTTCCTACAACCCTTTTTCGGCCAACATGTGCATCCAGTTTAGGTTTTTGGTCTCCAAAGACTCCCAACAATATGGGAAATCGGAACGACGTTGTTTACGTACCTTAAAATACAATTACCCGTACACTTGCCTCTTTCAAGCACAAATACCACCCTCTGTAGTTGGGTGGAAGCCTCTCAACACTAGGTTCCAGGACCCCATCTTCATAAAATATACTCTCATCTAGTGCATTATTAATAAATGAAATCCCATTTATCTAAGCACCCCCCCCCGTTACAAATATCCCACCAACCTATGATCACTCTACGTGTGTTTGGCTGTCTTTGCCATTTTTTTTTTTTTTTTTCTTCACATTTTCATGTGATCACAAACTTCAACCCTGATCCACAGGCTTCCGTGTATTTTGCGGCTTATACCGGCTCTACTACCAGTGGGTATCGGTGCGTTGACCTCTGCCTTTTTTTTTTTTTTTTTTTCCCCCCCCCCCCCCCCCCCCTTTTTTTTTTTTTTTTTTTTTTTTTTTTTTTTTTTATTTTTTTTTTTTTTTTCTTTTTTTTTTTTATTTCTTTTACTACCAACTAAATCCCATTATATTCCCGTCACGTCAACTTTGATGACAAGAGCAATTTCTTTTCGGCTCTATATTGACAAAATGATACTCACTACCTTCAATAGACTTTTTGCTTACACCTCTACAATCCCATTCCAAACCCATGCCTAAACCACACAGAATAATTCCCCCATCACCTCAGACAATACCAAATACAAAAACACCAACAAATACAAAACCCAACGCCACCTATTGTTGAACCAATTGTCACACCTCCTCACCTCAACGACACTACCACTACTTCCATTCCAGCCCACTTCACCGTAGCCCAACAACAAATTCCCATCAATCCATTACCTCATACTAGCGGCCCAACCACAACAACCACGCGTTCACCCTCACCAGCCCATACACCTGAACCACCAAGCCCATCCCACGCGTCCAACCCATTGCCAACTACTCCAATCCCTGTCACCGCCACCCAAACCCACGCAACCATGTCCAACACCAACACTCACCATATGGTCACACGTGCGAAAGCCGGAATATCTAAACCTCTTGAACGTATGAATTGTCATATCACCACTACCTCACCAATTCCTCGCTCTCACATACATGCTCTTCGTGACCCTCATTGGAATAAGGCTATGGTAGATGAATATAATGCTTTGATTTCTAACGGAACGTGGGTCCTTGTGCCTCGTCCAACTAATGTAAATGTTGTTCGTTCTATGTGGCTTTTCAGGCATAAGTATAATGCGGACGGTTCTTTAAGTAGGTATAAAGCTCGGTTGGTTGCGAATGGTCGTAGTCAACAGCAGGGTATTGATTGTGATGAGACTTTTAGTCCGGTTGTCAAACCGGCTACGATTCGTACTGTCTTAAGTCTTGCTGTATCCCGTGATTGGCCCATTCATCAGCTCGATGTGAAGAATGCTTTTCTTCATGGCCAGTTATCTGAGACAGTCTATATGCATCAGCCACCTGGTTTTGTGGATACTACTCACCCTGATTATGTTTGTCATCTCCAGCGTTCGTTGTATGGGCTTAAGCAAGCCCCCAGAGCATGGTTTCAGCGGTTCACTAGCTTCATTACACGTGTCGGTTTTCAGCACAGCAAAACTGACGCGTCCCTATTTGTATTTCATCGCGGTTCCGACATTGCTTATCTTCTATTATATGTGGATGACATTATTCTTACGGCCTCTTCTACAGCATTATTACAACGTATCATTACAGTGCTTCACGGTGAGTTTGCCATGACTGACCTTGGATCTCTTAACTATTTTCTTGGTATATCTGCACAGCGGTCGTCTTCGGGTTTGTTTTTGTCTCAGTCTAAGTTTGCAGAGGAAATTCTTGAGCGAGCACACATGCAACATTGCAACCCCTGTAGAACTCCTGTTGACACTGAGTCCAAGCTTGGTTCTGATGGTGACCCTGTTAGTGATCCTACCTTATACCGCAGTCTTGCAGGTGCTCTTCAGTACCTGACTTTCACACGCCCTGACATCTCCTATGCCGTGCAACAGGTGTGTCTTTATATGCATGACCCACGTGCTCCACACTTTACTGCTTTGAAGCGTATTTTGCGCTATGTTCGTGGTACTCTTACCTTTGGTCTTCAGATTCATGCTTCTACTACCGCTCAGCTTACTGCTTATACTGATGCTGATTGGGCTGGATGCCCTGTTACTCGTCGTTCCACCTCGGGTTATTGTGTGTTCCTTGGTGATAACCTGTTGTCCTGGTCTGCAAAGCGACAGGTTACCTTATCTAGATCTAGTGCTGAGGCCGAGTATCGCGGTGTTGCTAATGTTGTTGCTGAGACTGCGTGGATACGAAATTTGCTATTAGAGTTGCATGCCCCTCTTACCACAGCTACTCTCGTCTACTGTGATAATGTTAGTGCTGTGTATTTAACCACTAACCCTGTTCAGCATCAGCGTACTAAACACATCGAGATTGATATTCATTTTGTCCGAGACTATGTTGCCTCCGGTCAGGTTCGTGTTCTACATATACCATCCCGGTTCCAGTATGCAGATATCTTCACCAAAGGGCTTCCGAGTGCTTTGTTTTGTGATTTTCGTTCCAGTTTGAACGTCCGCAGATCTCCCGTTCTTACTGCGGGGGAGTATTAGTTGTCATTAGCAATTATCATTAATTGTGATTGCCTTGATTGACATTAGCATTTATGTATCATTAATTGTGATTGTCATTTTCCTTGTATAGTCTCATGGCTCATCTATATATAAAGATGGCTACTGATGAATAGGGAGATATGAAGAATAATCAATTCTAATAGTTAATGATATAATTGCATCTCCATATTGTTAAAGTTCTTTCTGTGAATACATTTATATTATGAAAATTCTATATAACTTCTACGTCACTTATTCTTTTATCACGATTGAACGTCAATAATTTATTAAATGAATAAATTTGTAACATCTACATAGGTATGTCAATCATAATATGTTAATTACAAATATCGAGTCATTGTACCAACTTTATAATTTATGTATCAAAAAGCTCAGTATCTCAACTCAGCAATTTGATATGACGTTTATTATTAAGATCATAGTATCACAAATGTATAATTTTCTGCAAGCAAATTTCTACTAAAGCCTAATTCAGTGATATAATTCTCCACGGAAAAATATTTAGCTTTAGGTTAAATACTACAAGTAAAGTACCATACGCACCGTATTAAGGAAAAACAAGCCACATACGCAAAGTTCATCCTACTGGAAAATGCACAATAACACAACTTGGGGATTCATATACCAAATTCACTCACACATAAATGTTGGCATTCACGACATCGCAATGCCATCATACATAATTTGGCATTCGCTATAGTGTAATCGTACCTAAGCAACAATACAAAATCCTATACGAATCCTATATAACAACAAATTAGTGCAACAATAACTATACTTGTAATATTCGGCATTCACATAGGAAGAAATCTCACTCTTTTATAGGATGACCACATTCTACAATAAAAACAAAAAACGATTAACCGTCAAAATCGTGTAACCAGGCCGTCCCCGTGGTTATAAGAGCCATGTGCGAAAAACTACAATGCGTCGAAAATAAAAACTTTAATGCAAATATGTAAAGCAGTATTAGTCAGAGACTAAACAATATTAAAAACAAAAATAAAAAGAATTAAATATATCACATATTAATAATAAGAACACTTTTTAAAACCTCAACATCACAAAAATATAAGGATTTTAAACGTATTAGGATTTTACTAATTTTTCTTAACGTTTGGGTGAAACTGGTCTTTATATGAAACTAGAATGGCGGAGTGAAAACAAAATAACAAGATAAGAAATGAAATAAAACTCAAAACTATAAGGTGTCAAAATGTAAATAACACATATGTTTCATCTTCTTCACGAGCTCATCACTTCCATATCTTCTTGTTTCTGAATATTTCTGTAAATCAGTTAAACTAACAAAATTTCTTCTTACACGTTGTAGGAACTACAATATCTTAAGTTCTTAACCACATTCCAACACGTTTTATGTAAAAAAATCAAACTAGATGAACATCAACGGCTATAATTATGGTGCCCCTACAAATTTGGAGGCCCTGTGCGGTCGACCACCTCGCACATGCTCAAATCCGGCCCTGCGTGTAACCAACTAATTCATGATCAAATACTTACCTGGTCTACAAAACCAAGCTCTTCGGGACACCATCACATTGAAGGTTTAACCGAACCTGAAGAGGCATCAATCCCTATTATTAAGGAGCAACCATACTTATAATTTTATAACCCGTTATCAAACTCCATAACCAAACACAAAAAAATGATGAACCCTAAAATTTATGAAAAAAGAGACTAATTTTGAATGTAAGGAGTCAAGAGTTGTGGCCCGGGTCCTAAATTGAATTGTTCAGAAGCCATTGCTGTCAGCTCATCAAAGTCAACGTGAATAGTTTCAATGATTAGACGGGTCCTCTTGTTGTAGATTCGGTAAGCCTTCTTTGCAGGAGCATAACCGACGAAGATTCCAATATCTTCTTTAGGTTTCAACTTGCCAAGATCTTCACTATCATTGGTAGGGTAGCATAGAGCACCGAAGACATGAAGTAAGATAAGTCAGGTTTCCTGTTATGGAGAACTTCATATAGGGTTTTGTTGTGATGTTTACGGATTAAGGATCGATTTTATGTATAGCAAGTTGTCGCAACTGCCTCTGCCCATAGAAATAATGGAGCCTTCGAGAATATCAACATGGTTCTTGCAGCTTCCACTAAAGTTCGGTTCCGTCTTTCGACAACACCGTTCTATTGTGGAGAGCGAGCAACGGATGTTTGATGTGAAATCCCGACATCTTCATAGTAAGCTCTCAGGGTTTGATTGACAAACTCTGAGCCATTATATGTTCTGATATTTCGGACTATCGCATTGAGACGAACTTGAATCATTTTGAGAAATTTAATCATGAACTCTGGAACTTTATCCTTTGATCATAGAAATTTTACCCAAGTAAACCGAGAGTAATCAATAACAATAACCAATATGTATTTTCGTTCATTGATACATTGAATCCTCATTGGTCCGCAAAGGTCCATGTGCAGCAGATAGAGCTTTTCTTGAATGGAGTCCTCAGCTTTGGGTTTGTGGGTGTGTTTCTTGCTTTTCCCTAGAGCACAGGCAGAACATAAGTGATCATTTTGAAACTTTAATTTGGGCAGCACAAGACCAGTCCTTGTTTGGCCAGTGTGATAGTATACTTACAAGCAATGTCTAAATCACTATCTAAAGATCTGAGTGCCCTAGTGTGCTTGACTAATTCCCGAAGAATGTCAGCATTTTCTTGAGTGTTCTTAATATAGTCTATGTGAGCATCCCTGTTTTTCAATACCTTAGGAGATAGAGGTTCTAACTCAAGCTTAAACCTTTCTGGAGCAATAACCTTGGCATTATTCGGCGGGGCAGCCTAAAATGCTTGCAGAACAAAATGACCCAATTTCAAAAGAAAAGAAAATTTATATTTCTCCAATAAATTATTCTGAGTTAAATAAATTGGCTGAAGATTTTAGAAAATGTTTTGTTCCTCGAAAGGATTTGTCTGCAGAACAAGCTTTCTGGTCACATATTTCAAACCCTATTTCTGTACAACATGTTGTTCAAACTACACCTGTTAGAACGGAGGCTCCTATTGAACTCCCAAAAGTAAGCATGGTTAAGACAAGTTTTCAAAAACTAAAAATCATCTTGCCAGTTTTGACAAGATGGTAAAAGTAAGGACAACACCTGATGCAATAACTGAGAGGTCATGGGGTTTTGAACCCACAAAAGCGATTTTCATGAAGGAAGTAATTCCATTTATTAAAACGTTAAGGGAATTATTTAATGATTTTGATAATGGCCTTAATCTTGAACTTAATGAGGTGAAAACAATTTTTAACCAAATGGAAGCTGCTGTTGAACAGTGTTCTGTAGACAATAAATATTTTGATATTCAAAAGAAAGAAACTTTTTTAGATAATGATCGACTCTTGGAACATATTATATGTCAAGATGTTATGAATATTATGATGCATGCTGATTATGTACCTGTCAATGTGTTACCTGCCAATAATAAATGTCTTGTGAATGATAATCTTAAAAGTGAGCGGTTGATACAGGAAAATGATCACTTATTTGAAATTCTCTTATCTCAAGATATAGTTCACATCTATGTAAATTCTCTTGCTACCATCACTAATTATGGTAAAATGGAGCAAATACACGGAGAATCTAGTGCTTAAGGCTGAGCTTTCCAAAATGGAACACATGGTTGAAAAGAAATTTTTTGATGAAGTTCTACTTAGATGTTCATGACTTGAAAATCAGAGTGTTAATCTTGAACTTAAATTACAACACCAAAAAGAAAGTTTTCTGAATAAAAAACCTTTAAACAATAAAGATGCTCCTGAAATTCAGGAATTTTTCAATATAAATAAATGGCAACCAAAGCCCAACACAAAAGATGCATCACAATATTCATAACATCTTGACATATAATATGTTCCAAGAGTCGATCATTATCCAAAAAAGTTTCTTTCTTTTGAATATCAAAATATTTATTGTCTACAGAACACTGTTCAACAGCAGCTTCCATTTGGTTAAAAAATTTGTTATTTTCAACCTCATTAAGTTCAAGATTACATAAGGCCATTATTCAAAATCATTAAATTGAATTCCCCATTAACGTTTTTAATAAATGGAATTAACTTCCTACATGAAAATCCTTTTGTGGTTTCAAAACCCCATGACCCCTCAGATTATTTGCATCAGGTGTGTCCTTACTTTTCCATCTTTTAGTCAAAACTAGAAGATGATATTTTTGTTTTGAAAACTTGACCTTAAACCATCTTACTTTAGGATTTCAAAATAGGAGCCTCCGTTCTAACAGTTAAATTTGAACAACACAATGTACAGAAATAGGTTTGGAAATAATGGTGCCCCAGAAAGCTTTCTGCAGAACAAATCCTTTCTAGGAACAAAACAATTTTCAAAAATATCAAGTTCAATTCAATTTATTTAACTCAGAATAATTTATTGGAGAAATATTAATTTTCTTTTCTTTTGAAATTGGGTCATTTTGTTCTGCAAACATTTTAGATCGACTCTCTTCCTTTAAGATCGAAGTCTCTTCTTCATCAACCACAGAAATCACATCATGTTTCTTAGATATCACAATACCATCATACAACGTTGGCTTAATCCGCTGAGCTTTCTTAAGATAAAACGGATTTTGATAACCATGAGCTTGTTTGTGAGTGTCATCATAAAAAGTTGTGGTTTCATTAACATGTGCACTGTTTGCGCAGATTGACCCACTTTATAGATAATATTATCCAGTTCCTTAATTTTTTTTCTAAATCAATTTTTTTGTCCATGTGTTTATTTTCGTTTTCTTTAGATTTCTTTTTTAAAACAGTAAATGTTTGCAATAAACGTAAGGCGAACGTAAACCGCGGAGAAGAGATAACCGCAAAGAAAAGATAACCTCAGAGAAAAGATAACCGCGGAGAAGAGATAACCGCAAAGAAAAGATAAGCGTAAGCTCATAGCAAAAACACGTATAAGGCACACATAAAAGCACGTAAGGATCACATACTGGTTATAGACCACACCTAGATATTCTACCTAGATATTACCTAGTTCTCTATAACCTTGGCTCTGATACCAATTTGTCACACCCCCAGATGAGGCTTGGACGGAATACGTGTCCGAGGGCGTGACTTCATCATACTTTGAACACAAGGCACCAGAGAACGACCACTAATGGGCATTTTGAAAATCATAACTCGTTACATTATTTAAAAATTGATAAGTTTTACAAGATTTAAAAGAAAGTAAACATTTGCGGAAGCATAAGTAAAATGTAGCGGAAGCATAATTTAGTTTTAAAAGATAGCGGAAGCGAAATTTATGCTTTCAAAAGACAACGAGTATGATAATTTGATAAGTTTTGAAATAGGGTATCATATTGCACGTAGACTCCACATAGCACGTCAAGAAGTCCAAAGCTAATCACCTGAGAAAACATGTTAAAAA
>BQNB010189188.1:0-11888 GCA_026074375.1 Tanacetum coccineum | reverse complement strand
GCCCAAGTCTTTCTTGTGCTAGTTGTTTCTTTGTCTTCTTCTGAACATAGTCATCTTCTTTCATAATAGCTTTTCCTTTATCTTCTCTCTTTTTTGCACTCCTTTTGATGTACACTAAATTTTCAGAAGCAGTACTAACTTTAGTAGTTGTACTAGCAGTACTAACTGATATGTTAGTCGTACTAATTTCTTTTTTACCCTTTTCACTACTACTAAGATCTCCCACTAGCTCAGTAGGCTCTTCTTGATCTAAAAGTATCTCAGTATCAACACTAGTCCTCCCTTGAATCACAACATCCTCTTGAATCCATGAAGTTCCTTCATCTTGTACCAATGAAATAAAGGGGTTTTGATCAATCTCAGCAATTCTCCTCCCCTGTTTAGAAGGATCCTCCAAATCTTCTTCAGTATCAGATATAACCACTCTTGCCTTTCTTCTAGGTTGCCTTGACTTAACTTTGTGTTCCAACTTCTTTACCCTCATAATAAGCTTGGTGTAAGCATTACTATATACCTTCTTGGTTTGCTTTAAATCTTGCTCCAAGCTTGCCACTTTTGTTGACAATTTGGTACAAAGAACCATCAATTCATTAAGTGTCATAATACTCTCATCACTTCCAGGTGCGTGACCTCTTGGGAGAGGTGAATCATGGGGTGGTGTATGTACCCTGGAGGGTGATGAAAGTAGTGGTTGTGAGGTAGATGGAGTATTGATAGGTGTGTGATTGGACTAAACTAGGACTGTTGGTCCTTCACCCTGATGAGTTGGACCTTGAACAAGCATGCTTGAAAATAGTAGAATGTTCTCCCTAGTATAATCCTTGGAAACCCTTCTCATGTTTCTGAATAGTTTTTGTGTGAGGGTTGGAGCAACATAAGTTCTTTTGTGAGGTAGAAGAAGTCTCTGATGTTTGTTCAAAAGGATTTGAATGAATCTAGGATACATCAAGAATTTAGACCTACTGTCCAAATTTTTTACCATGCCCTCAAAAATCATTTTAGAAAAGTTAAAAGTCCTGTTTGTGGCCAGGCTAATGATAGCAGTTGCTATGTTGCTACTAAACTGCTCCCAAGCAGTCTTCTTAGGACTTAACCAATGAAGAATAGTATGTATTAAGAATCTTCATTGAGGGGAAAAGTGACCCTTTTGGAAGGTCAACTTGTCAGAATCAGATGCATACCACATAAGAGCAAGTTGCTCAAAAATTTCAGCATTAGGCAAAGTGGGAATACCATCTGAATCTTCTAGCTTGAGATGCCTTCTTATTGATGCTTCAGTAATAGTCTTGACTCTTCCATCAATGGTAGCAGTTATCTTTATTTTTTCATTCTCTGATGTGCTTGCAGAGGTAATTTCCCAAAACTGATGAATGAGTGAAGTATAGATAATAGGATTTTCTGTAAGGGCATACTTGATATGACTTATATTGAGAAAATCAATTATCTGATAAAAATCTTCACTTCCCTCTGATTTGTTCAAGAAAGCGACCATATTATTGGTATAAGAGAAATCAATATCAAGAATTAGTCAAATCATAGACCCCTATGAGCAAGTTGTTGGCGGAAATATCTCACGGCTATTAATAAATTAAGGAAATTCTGTTATACCTCAAACAGTACTAACGGTCACCATCATAATAGTACTAAGATTAGCCTAACAGTACTAAGTGGTGCCCAGCAGTACTAAGTTTTTCTGACTAACAATACTAAATATGCCCAGCAGTACTAAGTTATACCTAGCAGTATTAACCTTTGAGATACCAGTTTTAACCTTAATTTTGTTCCAAAATGTATTTCCATCACCAATCTTAATTCTAACAAGCTCTCTTTCTATTTTTATTCTCACTTTATCTCTCAATTCTTTTGCTCACTAAGTCACTCTTTCTGTTTTTGTTTCACACATCTCTCTTTTCTTTTTGCTCACAATATCAAAAAGTTTTATACAAATACCATCAATTCCTTTAGTTTCATGCTGTCCTCCCTACTTCCAAGTGTGTTAACTCTTGAGAGAGGTGGATCATTGGAATGTTTAGATGCAGCCTTAAACCTAGTTTCAGCTTCTGCACCCCCAATATGGTAACTTGGCACCTGGGACCACTATCTGAATTAGTTCCCTAAGGAAGAGATTCATTAAGTGTTGCCATGGACTGGGTCCTATTTATGTTACCACTATCTTGCTTTGCTTCTAAGCTAGAAGCAGTAGTGGCAGCCCTTTCCATTCTATTTTCCCACTCCTTATAGATAGTCTCATCTGCAACAAGGTGAATAAGTCCACTAGACTGAGATATCTTAGTGGTCCTTTTGGCTTTCCTAGGTTTATGGGTCTTTTGAAGTTGATATGATTATAAAACAGTGATTGGTACTTCATTAGAGAGTTGAGCAGATGTGAATGTGTGTTGGGGATTAGTGGGTTATCCTGACCCTTCATCCACTTCTGCTAAATGTTACAATTCCTTTCATCCAATCTTAATTAACCTCATTTAGGACTTCCTCTAAATGCAACAAATCCACCATTAATCTCTTGATAATCTGTAAGAAAGGACTTGTTTCTAGTCATATGCCTAGAGCATCTACTGTCAAAAATCCCTTGATCCTGTAAAGTATATTGTGGATTACCCTACACTCAAAATGAGAGAATTAGTTTCTCTTGGGGACCCAAGCCATTACTGACTTGAGTCTGCCTTGTAGATCAACATAGTCAAATCTTTTAAGCATGTATGATCCACTGTCTTTGGAGGTATGGTCAATAACATTTCCTGTTGGTCTCCAAATCCAGCATGCTGAGGACTTAACAACATTTTCCCCATTTCCCACAACAGCACTAACTACTGCTTTTGGCCCAGCAGTAGTTACATTGTTAACCCTAGCAGTTTTAACTTTTTCATTAAGATTATAGGTTTTAGCTGCTGATTTTTGGTTAAAAGCCCTTCTTACTGGTGAATGTGCTTTAAAATAAGAATATGTTTTGGGTAATGCATCATTCACTTTTGATTTAGGGGCAACAGTATTAACAGGCCTGGCAGTACTAATTGATGTTGCTGCTCTTGGAGAGCTTTGCTTAGCAGTATTAACTGGTACTTGTCCTGACTTTGTTACAACTGCTGTTGGAACAAAATTCCTTTTAGGATGTGGGTGAGTCAATTTATTTTGGTGGTTCACCCTCTGAACATTGTTCCATACTGGTCTAATTTCCCTTTGACCAGTAACCCTTCCCTTATTATTCAACACAGGTTTTTCTACCATTTTATTGTCATGAAAATCACAGTCTTTGATTAAATGGTTGAAACTCCCACATACAAAACAAGCTTTCTTTATAAACTCAAAACCATTTCCTAGTTTCTGAGTCATCATTCCATTCCAGTTTCTTCTATTATCCCTAAGACTTTGACTTTTCCTAGGATACTCTTCTTGCCTATGTGTGTTTTCCTTATTAACAGATATCACATTCTTATCAGTTTTTACAAAATTGATTTTAGTAAACTTTGGTTTTATCTGATTAGGTTTAGGTCTAAACAGACTATCATTATCACTATCAGTGTCTCAATCTTTAATGATAGGAGCACCAGGCCTAACAGTTTTAGGCTTTTCTAAGCTATCCTTACTGGTTTTAGATGCAATAGTAATAGTTTCACTTACTTTAGCCTTATAGACAGAATCATCTAACCCAACAAAGGATAAGTCAGGTCTTGAGGGCATGTAGTTCCCAGTGTAGGGAGGGGGAACTGCATGAAACCCTTCACATGTTTTGAATCTATCATATACTGGTCTATCATCCACATCACTTTCTTTACTGTTAAACACACTATTAACCACTTCACTCTCATTCATTTGACTATCATAACCAAGATCAGCTTTGTCTTTAGCACTTATTTAACTATTTATCAGTTTAGTTAGATTCTTTGATGATTCTTCAAAATTTTCTACTTTTAGTTTCAAATCATCTTTCTCTTTTAAAGCTTCTTCTAACTGATTTTTAAGGTCTTTGATAGAGATATCTTTCACTTGGACATCATACTTTAAAAATGCAATGTCTTCTTCATAAATAGCTTTTTTTTTCATGAACAACTATCCTAGCTTCTAATGATTCTAATCACATTTGATAACCTATAATTTCTAGATTAGATTTATTAAGGGCTACACGCTATTGATCATACTGTTTTTGAAGAGTTTCATATGATTTTAAGCAATCTTTAGAGCAAGTATGTACCTTAGAGTCTGAACTTGATAAACTTGATGAACCTTGGGATGTATAGGCCATTAGAGCAAAGTTTGTGAGTCCTTATTCAGCCTGAAAGCTCCAATCATAACCACCTATCCTATCTTGAACAACCAAGGCATTTGCAGGAGTCTCCACTGGTACAATCCTTCTTGGAGCATCTCCATTTCTATTCCCCTGATTCCTTGGTGCCCTGCATTCTCTAGCAAAGTGACATCTCCTGTGGCAGTTGTAACATTCAACTTTTGTCTTATTAAAGCCAACAGTTTCTTTGCCATTAAAATTCAGATTCCTTCTTGTCTTCTTTAAGAATCTTTTTACCCTCATGGTAAGCATGGCCACCTGCCATTTAAGATCCATCTCTTCAAGATCATCAGTATCAATCTGCTCTAGATCTTTATTATCCAATTGTAGACTATTAGATTGATTAGCAAAGAAGGAAAATATGACATCATCAGCATAAGTTGAGGAAGAAGCTTGTCCCTGTGAACTAGCAGTAGAAAATTCATGAGCAGTATTAACTACTTCATTAGTACTGCTAGTATTTTCTGAAGATACAAAAGCCACATTCTGAGAGTTTGAGCTTGAACTTGATTGGCCTTTAATCTCAGCTTCATACACCTTTAAATTGTTGTACAAATCATCCATGTTCATTGTGTCTAGATCAGATTTGTTTCTCATGATTAAAGCAATATTGTTTCAAGCTGATGGTAGACTTTTCAGCAACTTTAGATTTGCATCTTCCTGAGAGATAACTTCACCATGAATTTACAATTAGATGATGAGTTTTTGAAACCTGTCATAGGTTTTATCTAGTCCTTCAGATCTTTATGCAGCAAAATTCTCATATTGCTGCTTCAGAATGGCTTTCTGCATTTTCTTTGATTCTTTGTTATCTCCAAACCTGGTCTTGATTGCTTCCCATAAGGTCTTTGCATCCTTGATTCCATGAAACTTCAATATGTGCTCATCAGGAATGGCCAACAACAGAGTGCTTTTTGCTTTCAATTCATTCTTTCTTACCAGCTTTTGTTCTGCTGTTTTAGGAGGAATGGGACCTTCAATACTAGATGATGCAACAGCAGGTGCATCACCCTTCACAATAACCTCCCAAAGAGCATAATAAGTGTGAGTAAGATATTGCTCCATTCTCATGCTCCATAGATCATAGTCTCCTGTTTTGAGTATAGGAAGTTTTAGTGCAGACACTATTTGGGTAGTTTCTGACTATGATTCCATCTTCTTTTTGATTATGAGATCTTGTGTAGATATAGTGTTCTTCTTATTCAGAGTTTCTCAATAAGCTCTGATACCACTTATTGATCCGTTCTTGACAAATCTTACTTAGCTTGTTAACACTTAGTTATATTGGATAGATCCAAGACAACTATAGTAGAAACTAAGATTGTGAATATCATAAACTATGTGGAATCTAGTTTGCGATACCAAGAAGAACAATGAAACAGTAAAAACAAGATCTTTACTAAACTTTCAATATATTAAATACTATTTTGAGTTACAAAATAGCTATGAATACTAACTATGATTGCTATGCAAACTATGAATACTAATATGAAAAACTGTTATCTAAATCTATGTCATAGGGCTCCTTTTATACACTAAGGAAACCCTAATAGGCTTACAAAACACGTCAAGTGATTATGATCTTTTCTATAAGTAAACATAATCTCTTAAACAAATAAGTTTATACATATCTTCTTTACAAATAATTGATACTTATCTTCATATTCGTAAGTATTCTTGTTCTCTAATCAATCTTTGATCTCATCTCTGTCAGCATATTCCTTCCAGCAGTAGTAATCACTCAGCAGTTGTAACTAAGCACAAGCAGCATTAACTACTTAGAAGTTTACTCTAGCAGTACTAACATATACTAGCAGTACTAACTTTAGTACTAGCAGTAGTAACTACTTAGTATATTTTCAGTCTTCATCTCTAAGCAGTCTTAACTTCTACTTGTAGTAGTAACTTTATACTAACAGTACTAATTATGCTAACAGTAGTAACTAGTAGTAGTAACTTTATACTACCAGTACTAACTACTTAGCATAATTTTCATTAGTATTACCAGCAGCACTAAGTTATGCTTGACAACACTAATATATACCTGAGCAGTAGTAACTTTAAGAATCATCTTGAAGTCTTTTAAACCCAATAGTACGACATTCGAAGAAATAGCCAAGTTGAAGGAGCCTTTTATTCTTGAGAATATGCTTGGCTATCGTATGTCTTCGAAGGATGAGTATGATCGAGTCAGAGAAGATATGGCTAATGCTTCCTTCCCCTTATAATCTGAGTTTACTTCAAATCCTTATGCTTTTGTGGAGCAGTTATTGTCAATTAAGCCTCGATCACTTTGATCTTCGAAGGCTCCTTGAAATTTGCTCGTGTAGGCTTTGTTTTTAACTTTCTGGGTGGTTTGTACCCGTGACTTTTTTGAACGGCTACCAATTGTTGACCCATTTATAAATGTTTAGTATTTGTATTAGGCTTATGTATGGCCTGCTAGTTCTTGCTTTTTGTTAGCATCATTGAACAAATGTTTGTTTTTGGATAGAGGGTTGCGACCCGCCCTATTTTTTGGATGTTAAGGGTATGGGAACTTGTTCCTTGTGTGATTAGGACCTTTAAGAAAGTTAACGTGAGTTCAGGTGACATTGGGAGGCTCATGTGTGGCCTTTTGTCACCCCTCCGAACATTGAAACTTTTAATAACTTCTTTGCCTTTAAAGTGAGTTTAGGTGTTCTCGAAAGGCTCATGTGTGACCCTTCTTTATCCCTTCGAACGTTAGGCTATATAAATTACTATTTGCCTTTAACGTGAATTTAGGTGTTGTTTTGTAGAAGGCTCATGTGTGGCCTTTCTTCAACCCTTAAAATGTTAGGCTATAGTAATAAAGTTTGTATTTTGAAGAAATCCATTTCATTGATAGTGTAGAAAGATTTACATCATTTCAAGTATGAACACTTAGTTTGCTACACTTTAATGAGGATTTAGAAGAATTTTGCAATTAGCAATTTTTATATGTAAAACTTACGCAGGTTTGACCCGTTTCATGTTCGATCAATTGGGGAACCAGATAATGTCTCTAGTTTGTAGGCTCCATTACCATAGAATTTCTTCACTATGTAGGGCCCTTCCCACGTTGGTCCCATCTTTCCTTAGAATTCTGCCTTGCTCGCACTGTTAAGTCTGAGTACGTATGTACCTGGTTTGAAGGTGGATGGGCGAACACGCTTGTTATAGTATCCTTCTAGTTTCTGTTTATAATGTGCTTCTTTAATCGAAGCTATCTCCTTTTTTTCTTCGAGTATGTCCAGGTATTCCTTGCGTCTTTTCTCATTTTGTCTAGGGTCGAAATCCTGGATTCTTCTTGTTTCTATGCTTATCTCTATGGGTACCACGGCTTCGGAACCGTAAACTAAGCTGAAGGGAGTTTCCCCGTTGCTGGATTTGGAGTTGTTCTGTATGCCTATAGAACTTGTGGTAACTCGTCAACCCATCCCTGGTGGGCATTCCCTAACCTGCGCTCCATTCCTTTGACTATTTCTTTGTTTGTTACTTCTACCTGCCCATTTGCTTGGGGGTGATAGACTGATGTGAGGGATTAAAGTATTCTGAGTTTTTGGCAAAAAATAAGGAACATGCCTTCCGCGAATTGCTTCCCATTATCTGAGATTATAATTTGGGGTGTTCCGAACCTGCATACTATGTGTTTCCACACGAATCTCTCTATATGCTTCCCCGTTGTTGATGTTAGTGGCTTCGCTTCAACCTATTTCATGAAATAGTCAATGGCTACTACTAGGAATATTACGCCTCTCGGTGCTATTGGCAATGGTCCCACGATGTCTATTCCTTATTGTGAGAAAGGCCATGCCGACATTATGGATGTCATCTCCTCTTTCAGCTTTCTGGATATTAAAGAATGAATTTGACAGGTTTCACATCTCTGGATCAAACCCTTAACATCTTTATGCATTGATGGCCAGTAATATCCCAGCCTTATGATCTTTGACACAACTGACCGTGGACCTGCATGCATTCCGCATGAACCTTGATGTACTTCTTGGATGATGCTTTTGGGATGTGTTTCTCTTACACATCTTAACCATGGCGACAAGTATGATCTTTGGTATATTGTTCCATCCATTATCCAATATAACGGATCTTTTATTCGTAGCTTTCTTGCTTTTGTGGGTCATCTAGGAGTTTTCCAAAATGTAGGTACTCCCGGATAGGTATCATCCAACTATCTTCTTTCTCCTGTGTTACATTCGCAACTTCCTTTTGCGAGATTAACTTGTCTTGTATAACCTCTACTAAGACTTCTTTAGCAAGTTTAAAGAAGGTCATCAAAGCCAGTTTACTTAGAGCATCTGCCTTCTTGTTTTGGTCTCTTTTGATGTGTTCTATCAAGTGGCAGGGGAAGTTAGCTAACAACTCCTTTGCTTTCTCTAGGTATTGCTTAATAACAGTTTGACTTTCCTCGAAGAGTCCATTGACCTGGTTGGTCACTAACTGAGAATCTATGAAGATTGTTAGTTCTTGGACTCTCATTTCTTTGCTATGTGCAGACCTACAAATAATGCTTTGTATTCTACCTCATTGTGTGTGGTTTCGAATTCGAATTCGAACGTAGGGGTATACAATCCTTTCGGGATGGAACTATATTAGAACCTCCCTTAGACCGTCAAAGCTTGAGGCTTCATCAGTGAACATTTTTTGTGCTTTTTCCGGCTCTGGTTCTTTTCTTTTGGCTTCTTTATCTTTCGCTCCTTCCTCTTCCTTTGAAGTTGTTTCAGCTAGGAAGTCAGCCAGTATCTGTCCCTTGACTGAATTTCTTCCTCTAAATTCGATCTCGTGCTCTCCTAATTCAATAGCCCATTTGGCTATACGCCCTGACTTTTCTATTCTAGCAAGGAACTATTTTATTGCTTTATCACTTAGGACTTGGATGAGTGAGCGTGGAATACTTCAAAGTCACCGGCGGCATTATGAGGCTATATTAGTTTTTTCCATTCTGGATATCCCTTACTCAGCTCCCTAAGTGGTTTGGCTTACGAAGTACAAAACGGGCCTTTGTTTCTTGCCTCTCTCTGCCATTAATACCGCTCTTAATACTTTCTTTGAGTTGCGAGATACCATTATCAGGTTTTTTTCCTTTGATGGTTGCAATCACCAGTTGGTATTGCTTTTAAAAGCTCTTTCATTCTTTGAAAGCTTTGTCACCTCCTACTGTCCATATAAGGACCATTTTTTCCGACTTGTGCAGCTTTAAGTCTCTCATAAAAAAGAAGTGTTTTATCTGCTCCTTTTGAGACATATAGATTCAGGAGCTTTGGCCAACTTTATTGAGAATATGTATTATCGCCTGACAGAATTAGGAGGTTTGCAAGCTCTGAGATTGCCTTTACTTTCGAAGGACTTGCCTTTATTCCTTGCTTGGTGATGAGGTATCTTGAGAATATTCCTTCTTCTACGCCAAAAGAACATTTCTTTGGATTGAGTTTCAGGTTGATTACTCAGAGCCCATCAAGAGTTTCCTTGATATCAGCGAGCATTTCTTCCTCAACATTACTTTTTATGACTATGTCACTTGCGTAACCTTATGTTTCTTCCACAGTGGTGTGGAACACTTTGTCCGTTAGTCTTTGGAAGTTGCTCCCGCCGTTTTTCACAACCGATGAGTAACCTTCGTATAAGCAAGAACCACCCCTTCTCATGTAGAAGGCTATTTTTTTGTTCGTCTTTCTATGCTATGGGGATTTGGTGGTATCCCTTGTATGCATCTAAAAAGCATTTTAGTCGATGCCTGTGGAGGTCTTTGACTTTTTGCTCGATCATGGGTAGCGAGTGGTGTTCTTTGGGACAGGCTTTGTTTATGTCTGTGAAATCTACACACAGATTCCATCTTTTACTGGCCTTTTTCACGATGACGGGGTTTGAGACCCACGTCTGATACCTGACTTCTCGTAAAATGTTGGCCTTTGTAAGCTCCTCTACTTGGGTGTGAATTGCTTTGTTTCTTTCTGGTGCCAGGCTTCGCTTCTTTTGCTTTACTGGTTCCAAGTGTTTGAGCTCGTTTATTCTGTGCTCTGTGTTAAAGGCTTCTCCTCCTATTGTTACTGTTCTTAGGACTCCCGTCATGTGTGCGGTAGTCCATGCGAAGACGTCGGCGTACGTCCTCAGGAGGTCTTGTAACCTTATTTTGGTTTTTGTTGGCAGTTGTCTCCTTATGGCGATTGTCTGTTTCGGATGCTGGTCATTCACCACTATCCTTTCTCCGGTATCTATACAACTGAGAATGCATTTTACTTTCTCCTGATGTTCTTCACTTGTTGCTCTCTGTTCTTCCTCCGGTTCCTTTGGGTTGTACTGGGAGAGGGCGGTGCTGATTCCTTGGGACGTATAGAATTTTATAGCTCCGTGAATGATGGACACTACGATTCCTATTTATTGCATTGATGTTCTTCCGAGTATTATGTTATGTGGTGAATCAGACCCTACGATAACAAAATTGAGTGTTTTTATGGTTGTGAGGGGACCCTCCCCAATTGTAATCTCTAAAGGTACTTCTCCTAGGGGCCAGGATTTTTCTCCTGAGAAACCGACCAGAGGGATCGTCGAGTCTACCCGGAGAGACCAAATAGACGGTTTTAGCTTTAAGAAGCAGTGTTCATAGATCACTTCACATGAGCTTCCGCCATCCAGATATACCTTATTCACTTGTGTTCCTGACACGTAGGCTTTTATGATGACTGGATCTGCAGAACTTATATTTCGAAGTGGTGGGAACATGATTTCCCTTACTTCACTGTTATTTCTTTCTGCTGGTCTTTTTCTTGGGTTGTAACTTTCTTTTCTTATCATGAGAATGGGGGCTTCGACGGGTGTTGCGTCTTTCTCCCCTTTTTTCCATTTGCCCAACTGAGTGTCGGACATTTTCTCTTTCTTTTTTACTCCTTTTACCAAGTGAACTAGTTGTCCGGATTTCACTGCCTCTTCTACTTGATGTTTTAATTCTCGATACTGATTTGTGTCGTGCCCATGATCTTTATGGAATTGGCATTACTTAGTTTTGTCTCATGACCATCTGCTTCCAAACATACGAGGAGGCTGTTCGAAGCTTCTAGCTGCCTTTTGTGTGGCTCGGATCTCTCTTGGGCTTTTGGACAGGGTGGAGAGCAGTCCGTGGCTAGGTCCTCGGTATGGGGAGAACCTATCCTTGTCTTTTGGTCATCGGTTATCGTCTTGATAGGATTTTCTTGATCTTTCAAAGTTTTCCCTTTGATCATTTGGAGTTTCATTGGTCGCCACTTCTCTTGCTTTGATCCAGGTGTAGGTTTTTTCCATCAAGCCCTTGTAGGTGGACGGGAGGTCTGTGGAGAGATATTCGAATAAGCTTCTTGTCCTTAAACCATGAACACAACCAAAGATACGCTGCTCTTCGTGTAGGATAGAAATCTGTAAAGTATCGTCAGTGTATCTGGTAATGAAGGCCCTAGTGCTTTCTGTAACAGCCCCAAATCTGGGTAGCAGCGAAATGTTGAATATCCGAGGGTGTTACGTCATAGATCAATAGCACAAGATATGAGAACGACCACTAAACGTGTCGTTTTAAAAAGATACATTGGATTAACAAAATACT
>BQNB010189187.1:0-11888 GCA_026074375.1 Tanacetum coccineum | reverse complement strand
TTACTTACAATGGTCATCTTGTATACTATTATATATGTTGAGATATTGCTAATATCATGTTAAAAGGGATGAGAAAGTATTGTATCATATTAAGTTGGTGTAAAAATGATTAACTACAAAAGTAGTAAGGTATAAAAGCAAAGTTAAAAATGGATTCAACAAGGTCACTCAAAGATTCTGTCCAAAATTCATATATATAACACATTATTTTATGTTTTTATAAAGTACTCTCTCCGTCCCATATTAAGTGTCCATTTTTGACTTTTTAAAGTCTTTTTTCTTCAACTTTGACCTTAATTATTTCTTCTTATGTTATATGATACTCAATGCAAAATATATAAATGGATAGATTTTCGAATGTATTTTTCATTGGTATAATTTTCAGTAAGCATTATATAATATAAAGAAAAATATTTACGGTCAAAGTTGATGAAAAAAGAATTCAAAAAGTCAAAAATGGACACTTAATATGGGACGGAGGGAGTACTATATAAATCATTTATAATGTGGGACCCATTAAAAATTAAGATAAGGAGGTGCAATCTTGACCATCCATCTCATTTTTGAGAATCACATCAAAAAGTGACATGTGTCACTTTTTGATTAAAAAATCACCTTTATTTTCAAATTGAAATATCTTTTTATCAATTTAATTTTATTATGATCTAATTTCATCATATTTTTAAAAATTTTGTGCTCTTTAATTCGACATACATTTTGTTATATTTTATAATTTGTTTGTTTTTTACATTTTTAGTGGGTTTATTTTATGTTGATTTATATTTTTTACAACTTTAACCTTAATTAAATATAAACTTGATACGTTAAAACTATATACTTTCGGAGAGTGTGTTGTCTCTTTACATGCGAGAATGATGATGTTAATATGGTGTTGCGGGAAAGCTACGGGAAACCCAAACGAACACATACAACGAACACATACATTTAAAGTGTTGTGAAACGAAATTACTAAGCGGGTAGGAAATTGCGTAAAGAGTTGAGTTAGTAAATTTTCTATTACCGCCGCTATGCGCGGGTAACCAACTAGTATTATCCCAAACGAAAATAATTTATAAAGTGTTGTGAATCGAAATTACTAAGCGGATAGGAAATATTGCAGTTTAAAGAGTTGAGTTGTGTAAATTTTCTAATTACCGCCGCTTTGCGCGAGGTAACACAACTTGTACATTCTTCCCCCCAATTGTTCGCACACAAACTCAATAATTACACTACCGACTGTAATATAGAATATGTGTATTGTGAATTTAACATTGTGATAGATTGTTAGTACACAATAATCATTTTTTTATGGAGTAGGAACATTAATTGATCTTTCTACCATATGAAATCTGACATTTACTGTGATAATTCTTACCACTCGGGATAATTGCTAGGGAACGTTATTACTGAGCATCAATAAGTGTATCTAACATATAATAGAAAAACCTACAAATCTTAAAGTGTGATAGAAACTTAAAGTATTTTTTAGATTTTCCCTTATAGACTTTTTTTGTGAAAGGCTTATGCGATCTGGAAATATTAAAAACTATTATACAGTCTCGGTAAAACCAGGTGGTCCGGGTCACTTCAAACCTCGTCGGGTTTAACAGGGTTTTTCGAGTAAATATAAAACCGGTGTTTTAATTTGACCCGTTTTTATCTGATCGGAACGGTTCAACAGCCTGGGTCGAAACCGGGTTACAAAACTGATTATGTTTAATCCACAAATACTCAACATTTTAGTATTTTCGCTCTATAATCCATAAACCTTAGTTAATCTATTATTAATATGACGTTATAAAATCTCGTTGCCATGCACGAGTTTTCGTCTAGTATTTATCAATTTAAAAAGAATTTGATTAGCTATGAGTGAAAGTTGACATTTTTTTTAAGAGAATCGACATTTAATTTTGTTTGATTTAATACGTGTGCGTTTTAACAAAGTAATGAAGGCTGTTATATAATGTAAACTTAAAAATAATAAAGGATTGGTATGTAGTAAATAAAATCTGGTAATGAAACCAAACATCAACAGAAATAAACCGAAACCACAACAGATGAACAAACAGATGATATGATACAGTGTTTTAAATATAAACTACAATGGCGCGTTACATCACGTCCCGTTTTCATGACATTATTAAAACATGTGTTTTGCAGTTGAGTAATAAAATATAGTCACCTATCCGCCATTTCCTGAACATAAAGAACAGGTTTTTGTGGAAATGGTGACAACGAGACGAAGTTTATTATCTTTACTTGCAGTGACGGCTTTTTCGGCTCCATTAAAAGCTGTCGCTGTAGCCGAGACACCGACATTTAGCGAATTGGCTGAATCAGGAGGTGTTAAAGTGTTGGATATTCGTGTTGGTACTGGCATTGATTCTCCGGTTAACGGCGATCAGGTCTTACTTAACTAACCTACTCTTTGCATTCAAACAATTTTAAGCAGATAGAATAAAGGAATTTAAGGTTTTTTTCGATAATTTAAACTTGCTTATGCTTATTTTCGGGTTAGATAGATGTTGCTTATGTTGAAGGGATATTTAGACTGATTTAGCGGCTAGTGAGCCAGTCAAGTAAGTTTCCAGCGGGACATAAATTTTTTCTTGCAAAGTCATTTCTTTAAGACCGAGCGTAATCTATACTACTATATAAAACATTTATAACGTGGGACTCATTAAAAATTAAGATAAGGAGGTGCAATCTTAACCATTCATCTCATTTTTAGGAATCACATCAAAAAGTGACATGTGTCGCCTTTTGATTAAAAAATCACTTTATTTTCAAATTGAAATATCTTTTTATCAATTTAATTTTATTATGATCTAATTTCACCATATTTTTTAAAATTTTGTGCTTTTTAATTCAACATACATTTTGTTAATATTTATAATTTTTTGTTTTGTTACATTTTTAGTTGGTTTTTTAGTAATTCTTCTTTAGCACTATTGTTTATTTTTCGCGTGAACAATAGATTGTTTTGTTAGAGTCTCTCACAGAGTTACTTTTGATTACATTAGTGCTCTATATCCTTCACAGGCTTAAAAGATCTATCTAGGGCTGAGACCTACAATATGATGTTGCAGGAAAGCTACGGGAAACCCAAACGAACACATACATTTAAAGTGTTGTAAGCGGGTAGAAAATTGCGTAAAGAGTTGAGTTAGTAAATTTTGTATTACCGCCGCTATGCGCGGGTAACCAACTAGTAACTAATAAGGGTGCCAAGACCGGGACGGGTTGTTCTTATTATGGAGCACATGCACATGTAGCACACGTCTTAGATGACAAAAATGCAAGACTCGGTATTCGTATTGTGGACGACCGAGTCTTGTAGTGTGTTTTGATGGGGTATATTATATGTGTTTGAGTGGGGTATATATGTGTTTAAGTGAGATATATTTTTGTGGTGAAGTAAGTTTTCTTATTATAATGAGGTCTACTTATTACACCCGGTCAAGTATTATATAACACACACAAATATAGTTAAGGTCAACTTTGACTCTGAAAAGTCAAAATAGACACTTAATTTGGGACGGATGTAGTATTTAGTAATGATAATTTTCAATTTAAAGACTCTTAGAAATATATCTAGATACTTTTTTTTAACTGCTTATCATTAAGTTCCTAAGCATAAGCTTATTAATAAGCAATCCCAAACACCCTATTTCAAAAAATTGTAGTTTTTTGTATTTTATATAACTCATTATAGAAGTTAAATACAATACAAGTATTTTGGACAAGCTTTTAACAATTTAAGTGATAATATAGGGTTGATGTGATCAGTCTTGACAAATATGCAGGTTAAATTTTCACCATCCACAATATCATGACGTTAGCTGGAATAAAGGTAGCATAAACATCGCGGATGATAATTCGTCTCAAAACAAATGGTACTTCGTGTTCAGATCACTACAATTAAGATATCTGAATTAAAAACTTAAGAGGTTAATAGTTAAAAAACTTATGAAAAGATTTTAAAAGAAAAAACAAAATATACTTTGTAAGATTTTTTTTGCTATTAAGGTAACTAAACCTGAGAAGAGGAACCCTAATTTATATATGTGTAATTTCAATTTGGAAAAAGTAGTTATTTTGGTTATATTGATTAGAGTAAATCTAGGGAATGAACTGTCCAAACTTGTTACATCAGCGGACTCGTATTGTTCTTTTTTTTGCCTAAAAACAAGTAATGGGCTAGTAAGTATGTAAAGTTGAATAAGTTTAGTAAATTGGTATTTGGTAAACTCGATCGACACGCGATCCCTACGTATCATACGCGAGAGTTTACGAGTGGCCTACTTTGCGTATCCTACCTGATGATGCGATCCTACATCGATTCCTACAGCGATTTGTATCAGTTGTGCTGGTTGGACACGTAAGATGTTACGATTACCTTAAGTGTAAACTCTTTGCGGAGTTTTGACAGCCTTGGGCTTTGTATTTAGTAATGATAATTTTTCAGTTAAAGACTCTAGAATATATCTAGTACTTTTTTTTTTAACTGCTTATCATTAAGGTGATCCTACGCATAAGCTTATTAATAAGCAATCCCCATACACCCTATTTCAAAAAAAATTGTAGAAGTAGGTTTTTGTATTTTATAATAAAAGCTCATTAATAGAAAGTTTAATACAATAAAGTATTGGACAAGCAGGTCTTAAGGAATTTAAGTCGAGAATATTGGGTTTGATGTGATCTGTGTCGTTACAACATATGCAGGTTAAATTTTCACCATCCACAATATCAAAAGATAACTTGATTTTGCTATATATAATGAAGTTTTTTTATATAGTTGGTTAGTAGCAACACGGGCATACAGCAACAGGTTATGAAATTGACTAAAACTTTATTTGAATGAAGCGTAACTGAATTGTTACTTCTTGTTGTTTATTATGTGTGTTTAATGAATTTTCCATTTTTTTTATAGTATTACTAAACATTGTTTCGCCATCTTCGACACCGTTCTAGCAGTCCAAACGCATGTTGCTATAATTTTTAACATATTAGGATGTGAAACCTGATGTTTGAGGTAATTTGCATGGTCTAAGTTGTGTGCTGGCATATTAAGAGGATGAATCTACAATTAGAATATATTATTTATTTATTTTTTGGTCGTGCGACAGGTTGCCATTCATTACTATGGACGCTTGGCCGCTAAGCAGGGGTGGCGCTTTGACTCAACATATGACCACAAAGATGAAACTGGTGAACCTGTTCCTTTTATCTTCACACTTGGTTCAGGCAAAGTAAGTGTGAACATAAGAGTATTAATATACTTTTGATCTCATTAGTCGTATAATTTGCATTTGGTTTGTAAAACAAATCACTAGTGATTTCAACAATGAAGCATCATCATATTAATTATTGGTGATTGCAACAATAATGTTGTCATATATATGAGGGATCATTACTCTAAACACTCCGTTTTTCCAGAATTATGATTCTTATGACACTCAATGTGTTTGTATATATTAGAGCTGACAAAATTTACTGGAAAATGGGTGGCATTGGTTATGTTTTATCTCAAATGAGTCAAATAGGTAATATAAGAAGTTCAATCTAAAACGGAAACGGGTCGTATGCGTGAAACAGGTGAAAAGTAGCTAAAAATGTACTTTGAATGCATACAAGGCCAAAACCAAAATTGATATATTCTATATTAAGAAGGATGATTTGTAAGACTGTTAGTTTAGGCCAAAATTAATAATTGTGTTTAGGCCATCCTGACCCGACCTTAATTAAACATTGGCTGTTTTGACCTGCACCTGTTCACCCGTTACCCAGCCTACCGTCCCCTCACATTACCTCTAGACATATTGAAGGAGTGGTTGTGTTTTCAATCAATAGTTTATTATTTAGCCTGAGACCTGTTTGTTTTATTTGTTAACCTAGTCCAGGTCATAGCAGGAATCGAATCAGCAGTTAAATCAATGAAAGTGGGAGGTATTCGTCGTCTCATCATCCCGCCATCCCAAGGATATCAAAACATGGATCAGGAGCCCATTCCACCAAATGTAAGCTATCGAAAGTATCAAATGATATTTGCTTTTACCATTTTCCTCCCATATTGGTGTTATTAAAGTAGTTCATTTACATCGAGGTTACTTTTGATTGTTTTAATTGTTCTATTATTATGTTCGAGAAATGAGTCGATGACTTCAAGCGCATTGTAAAACGGATTAAACGGTATACATAAAGCGCCCTCAAATCTATGACTTGTTTCCTTTTTGGTTACGTTTTCAAATGACCCGTTTGACCCATTTAACCAAATTGACTCATATTTGCATAAATAGCATAGCATTTTTGTGTCTGTTAAAGTTCAAAGCTATGCTGCTTCTTATTTTAAATGACACAAAAGAGTAGCAAATAAGTTGACCATCAATCAACCTATAACTAGAGATTAAGTATCAAGTGAATTAGTTAAAATGTAGTTTAGATGAATAGAGTATACACATGAAGCAGAATGTTTCATTAGTTCCTGATATGTTGCATTTATCTTCGGAGGTATGTGTCATTTCTTTTTGGGGTACCTAAGACTCGCTTTGGCAATCAGTTATGAGAGAGTGCGTGTGTGTCTGTAAATATTATGTCTGACGATGATGGCAGCTTCTTTTTTAAATGAGTTTTGAGACTCCAAAGTTCTGGATATCAGCTCTAGCTGTTTTTTTTGTGTTGACAGTTATTTTGACAGGGCATAGGTGTTCACACCATTTTTAATCCAACACGCCTTGCAAATGGAGAAGGCTCTACTTTGGGAATCATCATATTTGATATTGAACTTGTAAGCTTGAAACACCCCTAGATTGGTAACCTCAAAGAAAAGAAAAAAACGCATTAGTATCCTTACGTGATATTGGCATAACAAACATATACAGATACTATATGTTTTATTTGGACCAAAATTATGAGTATTTTATCATTTACATCTTTGTGGTAAATACAAATGCAGATACAGTCATGTTAGCAATGTATTTACTCAAACATTGCGTGTAGTATCATCCAGTTTCGGCCAATGTCGGTGTCTACATGCTTACTTTACACCCTATTTCTCAGATAAAGTTGGTATGCATTCTCTGGTAATAAGGAGCGTTGTAAAAATTGGTCTCGGTGTGAGATGGGCCGCCAGGCGTAGGTGGACGGAGTTTAATCTGCCCAATTTCTAGCTCATTCTTGACCTATGTTAAATCGGTTTTGTCAAAAACTCGCGGATCAACGCATACCAACTTATATTGGACGACCACATAATTGGGCCAAAACTCTGTAGGTCATAAGGTTAAGTAAATCGGACAAAAAATCGGCTAAACTGCCCAAAAATCGGTTACCATACGGAGTATCACCCCATTTTTTCCAAAAATTAAAATTAGGGTTTTTATTCAATATACCTCGCGTTTGTTTTTTTTTTTTACAAAATCAGTCGACACAACCATTCAAACACAACAGTGATTTAACATAAAATGTGAATGTATTTCTCGTATTTCAACTAAATGTTTTATCAACTTAATTGAGATCGGAAGTTGGTCTTTTTGTAAATTACATAGAAAAAAAACTATAATACATAAAAAAAACAAAAAAAACATTTAAACTATTAAATCCTTAACGCGATTTTTTGAGTTCATTTCGATAGATGTTACACATTTATAATTTACAAGATAGTTTATACTTTAATATTTATTCGTATTTCAACTAAATGTTTATCACACTAATTGAGATCGGAAGTTGGTTTTTGTAAATTAATAGAACCATTTAAACATTAAACCTTAAAGCATTTTGAGTTATTTCGTAGATGTTACACATTTAATTTCAAATATTTATATTTAATTTATATAACTTGCGATCCTTTTAATTTTCGCTTAACCGATTAATCGTTAAAGCGCCCAACAATTTTTACAACGTTGCTTTAATGTAGTTATTAATCTATATGATATATATATGCGATTGTTTGATCTTGCTGTAGTTCAAAGATCTTGGTTCATATTTTAATCTTCCTCATACATCAGATTTCCCCTTTTATCGATACTTTATTTGGCATAATCATTCCTTTTGTCCATAACATAAACCATAACCAAAGATCAAACACCATTGTTAGAACTAAATATCAAGGGGATGTTCAAATACCAAAAGAGAAGTACAAAACAGTCGTATTGAGATTTTATAGGACCTGGGTTATCTTACCGGTTCCAAGGGACCAACTGTGCTACTACATTTTCGCTTTTTGAACCATTCATGTAATATTCTGAACTTGGGAGATCCATAATTTACAAAATCTTCCAAGTAGACAGAGGCATATGATGATCTAAGAAGAAAAGCAAATAAGAACAGTTTTTTTCCCTCAAATTACATGCTGAATATATTTATATGAATTTAGATTGTTTATCGATCCAAAAAACCGTTTGTCGAATTTCGTGTTTCATCAACTTAATATATAAACACAAAACTGGCTAGACACAACTTGGTTAAACGTTGCTTGCTATGGATGTCCAAAAGTTGCAGGATGTTTGGATACCATGCTGAAGCTTGTTTACAGTAATTTAACATAAATTATGCTGAATCATAAGAAAACCATGCCGCAGGATGTTTGGATACTATGGATACCATACGATAGTTACATTACTCTAAGTATAACAATTACAACATTTGATTAAAACGTTTGGCTACTAACAAAATTGCTATTGCAGTCTATTCCCGAATAACAAAATGTTACTAGTTGAGAATCCTAGATTCACCACTATGAGAATCTAGGAAAATGTACTAGAGACTATGAGAAAGCAAGCAATTATGTTGGATTGGAGTTGAAATAATACTGTAAAATGTATATGGAACATCAGAAATAAATTAAGGATCCCATTTATTATCTTGAATTCAAAGAATTTTTCAGACTTATCCATGTTGAAACCCCTTCAGGATGTACATGAACAAAATATTTCACAAACCTCGCATCCGAACATGCAAGAATTGTGCTCAATGATAGCTTTGGTTTTGCTGCACCTCTTTCTAGTAGCCATAGGTACATCGAGAATCTGAGATTAATCCTCTGGATATCATAACATAAGTATGACGGAAACACCACAACAGCTTCCAATGGATAACCTAAATGGTTCTGCAAACAATCAATCTTTTTCTCAAGGATATCTTTTGACTGGTTTAACACCGAAGGAGCTCGCTTAATCATGCTTGAGACTACATTATAATCAAGTCCAGCTTGCACTAAACAATCAAATCTTTCTTGTAGCTGGTCTCCTCTGCCACGAAACTTTTTGAGAGCTTTCGATAACTCGTCAGAGTTTTCAATATAGCCCAATCTCAACAAAAAGTTTCTTCTTTCCACGAAAGTATTGGAATCCTGATTTTCAATTGCTTTAATATCTGTCTTAGTAGCTAAAGTAATCAACTCCATCGGATCTTTCTTTATAGCTCGACGTAATTCATCTTTTTTAATTTTTAAACTGTTCATGACAGTAATCGGCCCTTTTAAAGTATTAGAACCAAGAACTTCCATATGGGTAGCGACGATGCTTGCGATTTCTTCTGTATCCATTCCTATTTCAGCCAAGAAACACACTGCTGACCAGAGATTCTTTGCCGATTTTGATGATAAAATCTGCGGGTTTTTTAAGAAAAGGTCGTATATTTGGTTCATTCTAAACCCTAGTTTCAGTAACTGACCAACCAGCACGTAAATCTGTTTTCCTGAACCTTCAAAGAGAAGTGCAGGGTTATCCATAAACAGAATTTTCATCTGTTCATCGTTGTAACCGACTTGCACAAGAAAACTCATTGTGTCCAACATCCTATCCCAATCCAAAGTGGTTCTCTCAGATACATAACTACCAATCCATTCATTTCCGAACCCAAATCCTTTCAGCTTATCAAGAACCATAAGAAACTTATGATCAATACGTCCAACCATGAGTGAAGGGCAGCATGTTACAAGTTTAATAACCGTTGATTTACTCAATCCTAACTTCTCGTAAGCCTTAAGTTTCAAAGATAACACTCCATGTTCATATCCAAAAATCTCCTTAGCTTCCTTAAACATCTTACCAATCTTTGTTCTAGGAATCCCATAACCGCAAAGAACATGAAAATTATCAAGCAATAAACCATCATCTCCCAAAAATATCAACGACTTAGGAAGTAACGACGGGTACTCAGAAGGATTCAAGCCTAAACTCTCCAAAAAAGGTTCAAACTCATTAATAGGATTATACCTAAAAAACTTAGACAAAGCCCGCGATACATCTTGCTCGTTATCAACAACGGACAACAAATTCTGAATAAAATTAGGCGAATTCTTACTCATATACTCCGCATCAGTAAAATGAAACCCTCTAGTAAAATGCAAATAATCAAAAAGCGCAGTCTGCGCTTCCGTCCTGACAACCCGCGAAATCCGATTGCCACTAACACTAGCTTGCGAACACACAACACCACCAATTGCCCTACCTTCCGACACACAAAAGTTCCGTCTTTTAACGGATATAAACGACACCCCATTTCCAACTGAAGCATTTTTACAAACAGTTGGTGTGCAAAACACATAATGCAGCTCAGAAATCATCTCAGATATCGAAAATAGCCGATTATTGATTCGACGTATCAGCATATCAAGATTCACAAAACCCACAAATATTTCTGCAAAATAACAAAAGGGTATTTATCAATTTTTTATTTTGTCAACATTTGCATATATGGGTCGAGTTAAAAATGATATAAATAAGGTTAAAAACATAACTAAAATGGAATGAACTTACAAGGCATTTTGTATCATTAATTTAAATCTTGAAATAAATTTTTTGGGGTAACCTGATCTTTGGTGGAGGGTTGTTCTAAACCCCAAGTTTGAGGGTTTTGGGCTTATGTTATTTGAGTAAGTATGAATACACCCTTTATTTTATGATTGATTTCGTGCTTTGCTTTGTGTAATAGATTACGTTTATCGGACCCCTTGGAGTTTGATTCTTTACCACACATCACTCAAAATAAGGGGGTGAAAACTAAAAAGTAAAAGTAAAAGAGTAAATTGCATATTTTTTACTTGTGATTTGGTCAAATTGCATGTTTCGACTTCATCTTTAACGTCGTTATTTTGAACTTTAACTTGCATATTCGGTCCCTAGCAAAAGTTAACTAATAAAAATGCCCCAACCTTTTTTCCTTCTTTGTTTTTACTTGTACTTGTCTTTTTTAAAACAAAGTTAATCATATTTAAACATATTCATCACCTCCATACAACAAAACTTTTTACGGAATTCTATTATCATGATTTTAACTAACAATTCACAAATCTAAGTCCAAACAATCCTCACATCTAAATTAACATCATATTGTTATATGCCAAAAGGGAGAGGGCCACGGGTTCTGCACGTGACCAGTCTAAACAATACCAAACGCGCCCAAAACCCATAACTGACTTTCCCGCCAAGAATTCTCTTTAAATACTTGTTTCATTCCTCATCTATAACTAGACTAGAGTTGATTCCTTCTCTTTCTCTCTGTAATTCAGCTTGTATCGCCAACAATCTGTAACCATTCAATATAACATCTAGCTTCGAATTCATCTTCTTGATTTGTGAGTTCTAGTTATTTGTTAAGTATCGCTTCCAATCGTTTATTCGGTTCAAGTGGTACATTACACATATTTGTATAATTTAATTTAAATCCAAAACAAAACCATGTATGATGAGGTGTCATTTTATACGCTTTAAGGGGTTATTTAACCCCCTAAATCATGATAATATGCCCAAATTATATACTTAAACGTTTATTTTTACGTTTTTAACATTTGGATGGATTTTGAAAGAAATACACATGACTTGGTGTAACACCCCCAAATTGGGTCGCAGCGGAATATGGGTCCGGGGCGTGTTACTTCTCAGATCAAT
>BQNB010189184.1:0-11889 GCA_026074375.1 Tanacetum coccineum | reverse complement strand
TAATGTTTAAGTTTTTATGTAATGTTTAGTTTTATGTAATATTTTATTATTTAATTTAAGTTTTATAAGTTTTTTAATTAAAATAAAAAATAAAAAAATAATAAAAAATTAGTTTTGCACCAGAAATTCTGATATCAACAAATACCGCTGAATTCTGATGCCAAACACCATTTTGCTGACGTGACACCACTTTTTCTCTATGGCACTATCCGTGCTCTTAGTCATTTCCTTTATCTTTTTTCCTTACCCGCAATTTGTTTTCGTCTTCCATTGAACTCCCTCCCTACTACTATTTCTTCTTCTCAAATCAATCAAAGATTCAAAATTTCATCATTTTTTATCATCTCACAAACGAAAACACCCAAAAAAAAATGGCAACCTCCTCGATCCTTAGAAAAACATTAACCACCACATCCTTAAACCCTAATAACAAAACACCAATCCTAAGATCCCTATCCACCGCAACAGCCACACAACAACAACCCGACACCTTCACTTTTTCATCAGAAGACAAAAAGGACGAGATAATGATAAAAGGAAGGAAACCTGCACCGCCAACATCAGTAACGATGCCGATGTCGTTCATGACTGGTTCAATTGTTGGAAAAAGGTTTTATAAACAAGTGACCACCAGGGAATCTGATGATGGTGTTGGCTGGTCTGTTATGCTTGATTACAGGACTCTTAAGACTCCTTCTAAGAGGCCCTTGAAGTGTTCCTCCTTGTTTCTTGCCAAAGCTATTGCTGCTGAATGGGACTATCAGGTCATCACTTATTATTATCATTATCTCCAATACGTATTTCACGATTTTAGCATCTACATAACACATTCAGTTACTAAGTTGGATAATAGAATGTATCAGTTACTACTTAATAGTTAAGAGCACTAGGTACCGAGCAAGTTATACGACGGTGTTATAACAAAAAGTGCGGCCACCTCAACTTTTTCCTCTATAACTTAGAACTTATAATTAACCCAAAAACACCCACCCTTGATCAATCAAGTTATAGGACACCCTGAGGCCCCACACTTAACCAAATAAAACAAAAACAAAAAAAGCCCTATTGATTGGCTGGAAAGTTTGGCGCGAAGCCTTATGACATAAAGAGGGGGAGGGGTATGGTTTCGTGCCATAGGGTCGCGTCATATGGCTATAACTTGCCCCATAACTCACGGTACCGAGTGCTCTTTGAAGAATATATAAGGTATCATTTTCTTTTTATATAAGGGGTATGTTTGGTAATACGAGCAGTGGTAATTAGCAGTAGCAGTTAGCCTTTTTTTACTAAAACACGTTTGGTAATGCAACTGTAATTATACAAGTAGCATTTAAACAAAACAAGAATGCTAAATGCTTAATGCTAAACATTAAATGCTTGAGAAATGAGCATTTAGAAAAGTATTTAAACAAAACAAAAATGCTAAATGCTTGTTGCAAAAAAGCTTTAATATTCAAATGCTAAATGCTAAAAAATGCTCTAAAAAGCTCGTCACCAAACATACCCAAGGTGTTCATACCATGTTTTCAATTATGCGGGGGAGAAAATCTCTGTTTCTTCCATTCTTTCGCTCTGATGTGAGCGCTACTTACATTAAGTAAAAACTACTAAAGAAAAATGTTGAAGAAGATGTTACCTTATAAAGTACAATGAATGTCCACGATATGGAAAAGACAGACCCTTACTAATCAAAACTAAACTAAAATGTTGTCACTCAGTAACTCATCTGACTGAGAAGCCGAGCTCCTTGTACACTTGTAGTTCAGATGGTGCCTTTAATTATAATAGCTGGTGCTTTTAAGTAATTATTATTATGGGGTGTTATGTAAAATTATTATCTTTGGTTGCAGCTTGCAGATGGAATAAGGCCATTTACAATGCCTTTAATGAAACTTGCATGTACTGCTCTGGAGAGAGTTCCCCTCACCAGATCGAAGATTATTGATAATTTAATGCAGAGGTTTAATCAAGATTTAGTCTTTTGTCGGGCCCCGGATAATGATGTGTTGACAAGTGGTGTTCATGGTATGTGTATTTTTTCACAAACTTTTTTGTTGCAAGTAGTTTTTGTTCTTCTTTGTGTAATATTGAGATGATAGGATTTTACAAAATTAGTATAAAGAGTCAAGAGTGTTATAAAAAGTTTGTGAACATCGAAACAAGTAGATTTGGAGCGTACATAAGTTGCCGTCCTTGATGCGATTGTGCACCTTCTGTTACATGAATGTTACTTGCAGTTACATATTCTCTATCATATGCAGAATACTTTTTGTATTCTAGTATAGTTTTTGTTTGCCTTATTTATAATCTCTTTACAGAACAGGTACAAAGCTTCTGAAATTATAGGAATAGAAGATCACAATATTGATTTGTTAGCAGTTTGCAAGTGTTACATGCTTATCTTTTATCAGCGGTTTATTTTTCCAATTGGAACAAATACAGACATTAGGCCTTGTTTGTGTATTTTTTTTTCTTTCTGTTTTTGTATTTATATTTCATAAAAATGGATAACTATAGAGAAAGTTATGTCGGGTGTATGTTACCTATTCAAAATACCAAAACTAGTTTAAGGTCAGAAATTTTATACATTGCTGACTGTAAGCTTAATTTTGATGTTTTCATGGATTGTGAGCTCAGCTATTAAAACATAGAATTAGACAATGTTGCAAAAATCGCTAGGCGCTAGTCGGGCGGTCGACCACCTTCGAGGCGGAATTCGCCTAGGTGGATTGGAATTTTATGTATAAATATTATAAATAATATGTATAACATAACAAAATACTTCTAATTTCAAATAATTCAAAGTTCACATTGTTTCAAGTTGCAAAATAGACAAATAAATATAACAATTCAAGTACTTAAAACTTCAAACGTGAACATATCACTTCAATTATCAAAAACCGCTGTAGCACAACTAGTACAAAATCAATTGATGATTTCGGCTCCTTTAACCAGGAGTCCCAGGTTCGAGTCCTGGCAGCGGTTATTTCTTTTCTTTTAGTTTTTTTTTACCCAAAAAAAAAAAAACATATCACTTCAAATATTTCAAACATTAATATTAAATTGATGCTTGATTCTCATCTTGTCCATATTGTTCAATTGGTTCGAATTTCATACGAAAAACCCACGACTTTGTGTTTACAATCTATTGTTTTTCAATATGGGTCGGGTATATTGGAAAGAAAACCTCTAATTTTTAGTTAAAAAGTGTCTTTTTGTTGACTTCGTTGACAGCCTAGCTCCGCCCAGGCGGATGTTTGACCTCCTTTTGACTTTCCGCCTAGTTTGGCCGCCTAGTCATAAATCGAGGCGGGTGTATGCCCGCCTAGCCGCTATTTACAACACTGAAATTAGAGCACAATTTGGTCGATTCGAGTTTTTTCTTATCCTTTTTCTTCAAAGTGACTCGCCATACCTGTTTTTTTATGCTATCCACAGCCTGTTTGCATTTTGAAAAAAATGTAAAATAGAACATCAAATACAAGTGCTACAAATTTCATAAATCAGTCTGCTGTTTATGCTATTGAGGTCTTTGTGTCAGTCTTTCACTCATTTTCCATTGTAATAATGAATAATTAGCTTTCCTGCTAACAGTTATGTCTTATGTTACTGTGTTTTACCTTAGAGTTAGTTATAACTGCAAAAAGTTTGAATTTGCAGAATTACAAGTGCAGAAAATTGATCCTCTTCTTAAGTGGGTAGAATCAGAATTTGGGTTTAAGCCCGTTGTATATTCCAGTTTTTTTGGGGGCAAACAGGAGGATGGTCTCGAAAAAGCTGTAGAGAACCTTCTTAAGAAAACAGATGACAATGAGTTAGCAGCAATCGATGCACTTGCTTCAGCATCACACTCATTAATAATTTCAATTGCAATCTTTCGTGGGAGACTACAAATTGATGAAGCAATTGAACTGATTAGACTCGAAGAAGATATGCAGGTTTGGTTTCTTCTTAATCAGGCTGATATTCTGTAACAGTTCAAACCGGGTAAAAAATTATGGTCTGGGTCAAAACATGTTGTACTGAGTCTGGTACTTTGGTTTGTTTTCCCCCCTTAATAGTTAGCGTGTCAAGATTACAAATGGTATATTATTCCAAAATTCCAATTGCAATAAGGTTTATTATTTCAATTATAATCTACTTTTTATTTTACTTTTGACATGTTTGACCCGTCTGACCCATTTTCTCTAGATAAACTTATATTACTAGTTTTACCCGTTAACAATAATAAATAAAACATAATTTTTTTATTAACATCTCCAGGTTGAAAAATGGGGTCTGGTAGAAGGTGGTCACGATCTTGATGTTGCAGACCTTAAGGTGCAGATCTCATCTGCAGCGGTTTTCCTTGGACTTACAAGACGGTTTCCAAGTGGTGTGTAGAATTACTATTTAACCCTTGTCTCCGCTTTATCAATGTTGTTTTACTGTTAGCATTTAAATATAGGTGACTAAACTAAGCATCAAGTCATAAGAGGTAAACTATATATTATCATTTACAAAATTTTGTAACATCGTTAAAATTCCAGCATTACAACTCGCGCTAGTAGAATGGGCTCTCTCCATGTAAGAATTTTTGATTGATTCTGTATTAGGATTTAGGACTTTAAAGTAACTTGCCAATGAATAAGAATCGAACATAGTTTACACTTGTATGGAAATAATGACTTATGTGCTGTGTTGGATCTTAACTTCACACCTTCGCTTTCTGTAGCGACATTTTGGTCTCATCTGCGTTAACATCATGAATTTGCAAATGTGATAAGTCGGTTAATATGGTAGCTTATAGGAAACGTAAGTATGTAGTATGTACCATAGTTTAAGGTTCTTCATCCTCCTCGCAACATTGGATGCAAACTGGTGGCTGTTTCTTGATGTCGCAATAGCAACATGATATATCACAATCACTGCTGCATCCTATCATAAGATGAAAATTAGGCACCCTTTTATATAAGTCACATATTTGTTTAGAATAGAAGTGGTGTGCAGATAGAAAGGCAAGGAAGTAAGGAACTGAAAGTGTATACTGCTTCTACCAAACTAAAGTACGGAACCTGTATTAATAGGTGTTTGAGGTTTGGGCTAAATGAGCTGGATCGTGATCAAGGATTGAACATGGTTAGTTGGTTAGAGTCTTAGACTATACACGAGTTTGATAATTATTACTGGTTGAATGTGGCTAGATCAGGACTGGTCCAGTCGTCTATCGGGCTCTCGACCCACTATACTTGAAAGCTTTGCTCAAACAGTTTATCTTAGCAACATGAATTTCAAGGTTATGAGTCGGTTTAGACGTTTAGTTAATGCTACATTTTTTTGTGGTAAGTAGCTGTAAACTTGTGGTATTGAAGTGTTAAGCAAGTTGATTGTTGAGTCAGCAAGTAGCTGTAAACTTGTACTAAAATCTATGAAATACTAGATGTGTGAACATTAAATCGAAGTAGGGACAAAACAACTGGATACCCAACTTATTCAACTGATAATGATAGAACCACCCATAAACTTAACTGATCGGTTTGGGAACTCCATAACCAAAATAATTTGGTTTTCACCAACCAAGTTGACCGATGAACTTGTGCTAAAGCTCAGAAAAATGGGCTGAATTGTGTTAAATGTGGTCTGGAATGGAAGTTTGTAAATCTGGGTTGAAATTTGTGCTTAAAAAGATCTGAAAATTCCATTAATGATTAATGTCGGCTGGGAATTTTGTTAAATTTGGCCAAAATTACCAACTTTGGGTCAAGCCGCGAGCCCTTGACTAGTTGACCAAGTCCAAACCGAGATTTAATGATAGAAACGGGCATGGTTTGGTTTGGGGATTAAACCGGCTCAAACCAAACCTAGCCATAATTGTATCAACCAAACCACCTATAAACCCTACCAATCTGTTTGACATATTAGGTGTTTGCTTTGGCTTATATGTGGGCTTATGAGCTTATTTGATTTCGGCTTATATTTGATAAGCCTCCATTTTCTGGCTTATTTTGAGACTTATCGGCTTATATAAGTTTATCATATTCTAATAAACTTATATAAGCCCACAAGTCTCAAAATAAGCAGGAAAATTGGGGCTTATGAAATATAAGCCGCAATCAAATAAGCTCATAAGCCCATGTATAAGCCGAAACGAACACCCCCAGAATAACCAAAATATGCCAGGCATGCTTTTCGGGGAAAACAAATGTAAATTGAACCGAGCTCACCCCTATTTCTATTAATGTAAAAGTTTGTCAACTGTCTTATTATAAGAAATGCTAACCATCGGCATCATGGTTTACTTGCTAAACAAATTCTCAGCCATGACCAAAACTTGAAAATTTAAAGGATCGTTCTTATCCTCCGTGTTTTTAATGCCATCTCATGGATCCAAAAATAACCTCTGATATTTAAAGGTTTAAATTCCTGGAAGAGTAAAAGGTGATTACATGCAAAAATAAATAGAACCAGAACACAAATAAATTTAACAAGAACACCTGGATTTGTTTTGAATAGGGAAGATCTTAAGTTAGTTGTCAACGATAATATAAGAATACTTATGATTTCTAACGGGTCAAGTGGTTAAACGTAAAAAGACGCTAAATAATGGTCTATAGTTTCAACAAAGAAGATACACATAAGTGTTGACACAATTTAAAACTGGAGGAGAATAATATATGCAACCATACTTGACAAAAAGTTCTGACATGTCAACCCGTCGTATGTATTACAGTATAGAGTTTTGACCAAAACCTGGGTTCGGGTTTCATAATCAGTCATCAAACCCCACGATTTGCCCGGGCTGTGCCACTTATAGCATATTTATAGAGACTGCTAATTAGAGTCCTTAGGTCTATGTCTTAGCTTAATTAGCACTCGTAACTTACAACTAATGTTGTAAAATAAAACCTTCTTTTTGTAACCAACTTATGTCTACAGTTTACATATCTTTTGGTTGTTAACTATATTATATTGTCTATCAACCATAACTGGAATGCTGTATTTCCAAAAAATAAAACCAGGTTCGTTAACTTGGCATTTACAAAAGTTACACTAGACAAATATGGTTATCATAGTTGTTTGAATATGTTTCAACAATTTAATGAAAATCACATGTCATGTTAGTTGCACTTGAATGAATCATGCACGAGTGTTCGATAGGTGCAACTTTAGTTATTACATAAAAAAAACAACCAAAATGCTCTGTATTAGAACATATTAAACAAGGGTTTTTGAAGTATAAACAACACCTGTGACGATGAAGTAGTCTGATGGGTAGATTTGGTGAGGATTGATGAGAAATGGTGACTGTGCTCTTGCTCCAACTTGTAACCAGACAAGGATCAAGGCAATTGCTAATAATAATAACTTCATGGCTTTCTAGATGGAGAATTTAGCATGGATTGCATGGAAGATTTGGGTGTTGGTAACATGCATAACTTATATATAAACATTGGTTAGAATTGCAGTTGAGAGTTAGGAGTGTGAACAATCTAGCTCTCAAATGACATGATTGCCCAAAATTATGGTACTTGTCTTTAGTATAATCTAAACTAATTGGTGTAGGAGTCATTCATTGATGATGTCTATTTCAGGAAAAGCAAGAATGTTTATCAACATTACAATGCTAACACCATGATTCTTGAATATATGTAATTGACCTCAAAATGGATTAGGTGATAGAATAAATGCAAGAGGTTAATATTGTCGTACAACTATCTGCACCTAATAAGTTTGGTAAAGTAATATACACTCGTAAAGCCTGTCCATTTTACGTCCATTCTTAATAAGATAGTCTGACATAAATTTTGGATGCAACAAAATTTAGTTTTGGCTTGTGTTACAATTATAGGGAGGACGATCAACATGCATAGAAAAATATACATTTTGGCCGTTTTGAACGAGAAACATAAGGCTAATGGGTCGTTGTTTATGACTGTGTTCTACATTACCTATCTCCTCCTTAAGTTCAATGCCTGTTATAATCTAGAAAACTACTAATGATGAAATATATACGAACATGACAACTTATTATTGTCATAAAAAGTCTTGGAAGTTTAATGCCAGTTTGATATATAAGTGAACTATTGACAGTTAGCTCTGAAAACTCTTGATGTTCTGGATCTGCTTCCCAGTGTTCCGGCCCTTTGGGCAGGTGCACGTGCACAATTTAAGATTGTATTTCAATGATACATATGTTGATGTATGGCTAAGGTTGGGCATCGGTGACAAATAAGTGCGTGACGAATCCAAGAGTTACTAAATAACTAATTTTATTTATTAAACGGCGACTTTAAGAGTAACTGATCGATGTGAATAAACAACAATTCTCTAAACATAGGAAGTATATATAGATCTATGTGTGTCTGGGGAGAGAGAGCAGGGATTGAATCTTGCTACACGCTAGCTTGCCTTTGATAACCTTTTACTTGGTCCCCTTTCTTGTCATCATTGAACATCGTTAGTTAGCTTTTCTAAAGAAACTGGAGTTTCAAAACCATAAAGTAATTAATCAATGATTCGTGTTTAATTAGTTTCCGGTCGTCATCTAGTCTTTTAATCTCCACCATATAGAAGAGATCAATTGGTCAAACAATGGCAGGAGCAGATCTTCAATTCCTTGCATATCGGTTACTTATATCAAACAAACCAAAGATATAGATTATAGTCCACTGCAACTTTAGGTACACATTAGCTTGAAGTGAAATATGAATACCGTCTATGTATGAATTCTGTTTAAACTTTTTATATGCAGATACATGTACATGTTGTCTAATTACACTTATGTATAGAAGCCCGGCTAGACTTCTTTGATCCTATTACATATCAATTAACCTTCTGTGAAGCGTAAGCATATATATTAACACGATATTATTCATTAGAAATAACAAAATTAAGAAGCAAATGTGATTAATATATATAAATGGCACATTAAGATAAAAGTCTTTGCTGATTGCAGTCTTCACTTATGTTAGGTTCCTACTGTTTTCTCAGACTACATCGGCCAGGAGGATTGCCTGAATGTTCAGATGCTTGTTGGCCAATTGAACATTAGATTAGATTATGGCCGGTGTTTATTTTTGTACGCATTTTATGCATAAAATTGGGGCAATCTAGTTAACAACATGATGGAGAAGCATATATGTAAACAAAGAATTGAAACAGTTTGATCAAGACACACATCCTGCAGTTATTCAAACATTAACATTCCATACTTCAACCAACACTTAACAGCATATCGTCACTAGGCTTTAGAAAAAGAGAGAAGGAAATTTGAGACACAACTATAAACATTATCATGGTAGGATAAGATAGACCTAACTATATGTCTAGATCTTCACCATAACCTAAAACTTATTCTTGGAAAGCACTATTTTACTCTTGGGTTTCCGGAGTTTAACCATCAAAGTTTACACGTCCAAACTTGCAAACAACATTCTTCGTGTAATTCCTGCTTACACCTTTTCCCTGAGAAGATAAACCATAAATATACAGTATCTTAGGATCTTTATGTATTTCAAATTATGATGATATAAAGAGTAGTGGCATAAGAGCACATGTTGGAAAGTAGAAACACATAAAAACAGTGCAAACCATGTTTCGAAGCTTTGAATTTCGAGCCAGCCTTTTTTCACTTCTTAACAACAAAGAGGAAATACACTACAAGAATTAGTGGGACAGGCGAGGAAGGTATTGGCGAGGACACGACGTCCTCGCCAAAAGTCCACTACACGACAAAAGAAACTCGGTTCCATGAAACAACTATGGTATTAGATAGAACGGGAAAGAAATATTGATAATTATCATCATACATCATAAAAAGATTTGTTTTTTGCTCAGATATCACAAAGATCAAAAATAGATAACCTACTAAAGATGATCATGAATACAACATAGTTATATTAGGAGTATTCGCGTTGTAAAGAGATTATCTTTAAGTTGCTATGATCAAACACACGTACTGTTACATTTACATATATAAACTGCTATCTGAAACCAGCCAGCTTGATATCATAATCTGAAGGATTTCAGCTATTGGCCTCTAATAACATACCTGATTTCACTATGTTAATGTTTTTTCTGACCATAGCTCCGTCACATGACTAAAACTCCTGAAGATCTGGCGTCATGCAGTTCAGGGTGATCAAACTTAATCCCTGCTCCATCATCAGTGACTCCTGAAGATCTAGCGTCGTGCAGTTCAGGGCGATCAAACATAATCCCTGCTCCATCATCAGTGACTCCTGAAGATCTAGCGTCGTGCAGTTCAGGGTAATCAAACTTAAACCCTGCTCCATCATCAGTGACTCCTGAAGATCTAGCGTCGTGCAGTTCAGGGTAATCAAACTTAAACCCTGCTCCATCATCAGTGACTCCTGAAGATCTAGCGTCGTGCAGTTCAGGGTAATCAAACTTAAACCCTGCTCCATCGTCAGTGACTCCTGAAGATCTAGCATCGTGCAGTTCAGGGTAATCAAACTTAAACGCTGCTCCATCATCAGTGACTCCTGAAGATCTAGCGTCATGCAGTTTAGGGTGATGAAACTTAAATCCTGCTCCATCATTAGTGACTCCTGAAGATCTAGCGTCATGCAGTTCAGGGTGATCAAACTTACACCCTGCTCCATATCCACAATCACCGTTGAGTAGGTAGTAGAAGCATGGTGGCTCACCCTGGTAAAAAATATTATTATTAACAATATTTAATAATACGCCAACTGTATTTAACCACCATTTCCCAGAATCTAGTACTGTATTTAACAATATTTTTCTGCCTTGATTATTGTGGCTGGGAAAACATATGATAGCTGCATATAAAGCAAGTCAAGAAATACATTACCGGTCGCGATGGTAGTCCAGTTGAGTTGTATTGCAGTGGGGGATCTATTGGTCGGGAATGATCATACTTACAGAATGATCGATACTTGCACGTTCCAGCTAAATAATACTGCAGCAAGTATCATTTTTGGAACCATCATAATGAATCCATTTCAGCATAATTATAAATTAACTCATACTATTATAATCTTATTATCTATAGAAAATCTATCTGGAAACATAATATTAATGCAACATCTAATCTATGTAGATGCTTGAGTTTTGATACATAACAAGTCCCGTTACTCGACGTTATCCACTTTCTTAAATAAAAAGTTTGAATCTATCAACATTCTTATTTTAGTCTTCTAATTCATTTTTTAAAGAGTAGTGATTTGTACACTTTTAAAATTTACTGGGACAATCTTATTTATGCTTTACCTGCTTGTATTTTGAATGCGCAAATCAGTTAGTTAAGTGTGCCAAATAATTCCTTTTTTAAAAGAGAAATGCTACACTCACAAAGAGTTTACAAAAAATAATCCACATAATGACTTGACAATGGCTTTGGTCCAATCACATTGCTTCATAATCTTTCATCCGTGTTGAAAACCTCAACCGGCCACTTACTAATTATAACAACTTTAAATGCAAGTTATACTTTATCAGTTTCAAATTACTCCTTCCATCACAAAATTATTGTATTCCGACAAAAAACACACAGTTTAAGAAAAATGCATTTATTACTGTCTTCTCTTTCTTACTTTTTAATAGATTGACAGTTTTACCCTTAGCTAATTAATTAAAGTTGATCAATTTGATCACGTTGTTTATCTCTTTTCTTCTAGATTTTTTTATCATAATGTTCATCAGTTTTCTTTAATGAACAACATCACAATGTTCATCAATTAGATAACGTTGTTCATTACTTATCTTTTTGAAGAACTTTTCTCTTTTTTTGTTATCACTGTGTTCATTAGTTTTATTTAATTGTTCATTAGTTAGATCACGTTGTTCATCAGATTTTTTATTGTTAATCAATTAGATCACGTTGTTAATGAGTTTTCTTTTTGAAAAACTTTTTTTTTGTTATCA
>BQNB010189180.1:0-11889 GCA_026074375.1 Tanacetum coccineum | reverse complement strand
CGTCAAAATCAGGCTTAAAACGCAAAAGTTACGCCAGTTTTACTAAAACGGTAATTATAAACGTTTTTACTTATTAAACACAATTTTACCAAAACAATTAGATGGTGATGTTGCTATGTAGAATTGTATATGGTAGATGTTAATCATCATGCTTAGTACTTATACGACCTTAAATTAAATAGGTTGCATCTGACGATTTACGTGACGCATTATCTGTGATATACTTGTTAAGTTCATAGCCCCACGTTTTACATGCTTTTGTTTTATAAGTTTTTAGGGTGAGAAACATGAAATGTTTTACAACTGGGCACAAGTGGATACTTTTATATTATGATTACGTGTTGCCTAAGTAGCGATAACCCTAGTTGAGCCCATTATCATGAACTGTCAGTTACTGGATTATGAGCGCGAATGTTATGAATAGATCTATTGGGATTGACATCCCCGTTCGGGTGATTAGCTATCACTGGGCAAACGAACGTATACCATGTCGAACATAGGATGTTGCGGGTTAGAACATCATCATGGGAAATGTAGGCCATTTATATGGTATTCATTTATGTCGAGCTTCAGTGTCATGAGCTTAGGGCAACGTAATTACATTTATATGATGTCTGCATCTGTTGCATTATCATACACTTGGGAAATCATGTGGTCCTACAATATACGATTTATCAAACCTATGAATTCACCAACATTATTGTTGACGTTTTAAAGCAATGTTTTTCAGGAGGTCAATAAGCATGAGGTGCAAGGGATACATTGGTGGTTTTGATTTGGATATCATGCATTAAAGATTTTGTTGCATTAAATTTTGTATATTTGTTATGGGCTAGAAATCTTTATATTTTGAACAAGTAAACAAGTGAAGCTTCGGGCTTATGTAACAAATACTTTGTTAAATCTTTGTTAAACTTTTTGGTCGTTCTATATATATCTTGTGTTATTGATCTATGAAGTAACATGCCCTTGACCCTTATTCCGCTGCGACACAATTTAGGGGTGTTACAGATTGGTATTTAAGAGCCAAGGTTATAGAGAACCAGGTCAAATGTTTTTGCTGGACTATAACCATTTTCAAACATTGCATAAACACAAAGGGGTTTGCACGGGACATACATACGTGCATATATTCATACATACACTAGTTGTTGCATTAGTTGGTTATACTAGATGCATTCATAATTGATATACGTGTTTATATTATACTACGTATATACCATACCAGTCTTATAAAATATAGTTATATAAGTTATTTTTGCTTGTTACAGCAGTTATGTCGTCTGATTCCGTGGTTACCTATACTTCCGTCCACTCTGAGGCACGATCATGGAGTATCCCGTCTGAGGATCCTTATGAGGAGGCTGCCCGACAGTTGTTGGAGCAAGCACCACGTCCTTCAGAGTATGTACCTGATACCATGAAGCTAGAGGATCATGTACCAGTGTACATTCCTGAGCCTGAGCACCCTGAGGATTTAGTGCCAGCTGAGGATGAGGCATCTATAGAGCCATACATTACTGAGGTTGCTTCTGCACCTACACCGCCACTACCACCACCATCCCTTATACCCACACTTATCCGACCCCCACATACTAGAGCAGCCATGGCTCAGAGGAAAGCTATAGCACCATCCATATATCGTTTACTACTTCCAGCAGGGACACCACCATTGTTACCTATACCACTACCTGCACCATCTACTAGCCACAGAGCTGATATTCTCGAGGCTAACATGCCACCTCAGAAGAGGCTACTACTTATTGCTTCCATACCTAGGGTTGAGGTTGGAGAGAGCTCTACTGCTGCTGCTGCTAGACAGCCAGGATCTACTATGGCCCGCTGGGTCGATCATAGTTTTGTAGACACTATGGATACCAGGGTTTGAGATACTGAGAGGAGGACTATAGCCGCCGTAGAGGTGGTCAACCTGAGGGTCAGTTACCAGGTAGATGTTCGCAAGAGAGAGAGTTTGGGGTTTTATTGATGACATTAGGAGGCCCAGGCGGATCGGGCTACTATGAGAGCTGAGATTGAGATATTGAGGAGATAGAGGCTTGCTTACGAGCAAGAGAGCATCGAGACCCGTCAGGCCTTGGCTAGGTCCGAGGCTTACATCAGGGCACTAGAGGCATGGATTAAAGTGTTAGAGACTCAGGCGTATCGCCACGAGTGGCAGGGTCAGGACACAGATGATCGTGCTATTGAGCATATCATACGTACCCAGGCCTTGGAGGCTAGAGCACGCGTTGACACCTTAGAGGATACTGGTAGTAGTGCCTAGGTTTACCTTTCTATCATATTGTAGCTATACTATATAACATGCTAAGTTTTTATAGGTTACTTCCAGCTAGCAGACTATATAGATCTTTTGTTTCTGTTTAGCTATCATGTATAGCCTACTAAGTATTACGGGGTAACTCCCGGTTAGTAGGGCTCTAGGTTTATTTTCATCTTGTAACCTAGCAGTAGGGAATCATTTTGTAACAAACAGATCATGTATGTTTCCATATTATATATGGAATAGATGTATTATGTCATGTCAATCTCGTGATAGTTTTATATATCACTGTGTGATGTGATCCCATTTTATTTATTGTTCATATGTCATGTCACGTTATAATTGTATGAAATCTAGCAGGTATTATAATTTCTTGTGCTTTGAAGAACAATAGAAACTATTAATCAAGGGATGAGTGTCGAGGAAATTAAGCAGATTGTAGCCCAGAGAGTGGCTAATGCTATCAAGGTTATTGCTATTTAATAGTCAATAAACCAAACCAAACAGCCAGAAAACAAAGTAGCAAGGAATGCTAGAAACAAAAGGAAGTGGGAAAGTGACCACAATGGAAGCTCTAACCAACAACACAAAAGGCATAAGGTGTTTTAGGCACACATTGTTGGGCCAAACAACAAGAAATATGCTGGGTCCCTACCTTTATGCAACAAGTGCAAATGTCACCACAATAGACCGTGCACGGTAAAGTACAGGAATTAGAAGAAAAAGTATGATGGAACCTTACCACTGTGCACCAAGTGCAATTACCATCATAAGGGTCAGTGTGCACCCAAGTGCAACATATGCAAGAAGATTGGCCATCTGGACCGGAATTGTAGAACACCTACTGCTGCTGAGTATCAACAAACTCTTACCTGTTATGAGTGTGGAGGTCTAGGACACTACAAGAGGGATTGCCTGGAGCTGAAGAATCAAAACAATGGAGACCAAGCTGGAAGTATGGAAGCACGTAGAGTGGTGCATGCCTTTGTAAGAGGAGAAACCAAACAAGACCTTAACAACATTGAGGATGAGATCGAAGCTTAAAAGGGAAAGTTGTCTCGCTTTGCCTAGTAAACCCTAAGTTGGAACTATCTTAAATTTTATCTCCTTAGGAGTTCTTGTTGTGTTTCTCTTAAATTTCAGTTGTACGAATAACTTTAAATTATCTATCAATTTATCGTATTATGAAAATTTTGTCAATATTAACTTAGATTCCTTATTTACTCTTGCAAACTACTCTCACGAATATCATGAAATCATAACACTATTTTGATGAAAATGAACAATGCATCGTTAATCCTCAATTATACATGGCCTGATCAACTATGTATAATTCAGGAAAGTACCATGCCATGCTGAGAGTAGTCACTCTAAACACTTCTTGTCAAGAAAACAATTTCCTACTTATATCATGTTTTGTGTGCGTATTCATAAAACACGTTTACTCTAAGAAATCGAATTAGTAACCATAGCAACTAAGCAGACCTTCACTCCATCTTACTATAAAGTCAACATCATCTTATGACAAATCCTAAGCTGAAAGGCTAAGACACATCACTGGTCGCCCTAGGATAATTCGCTATCAAATTTGCTCACCATTAGAGAATGTACTAAATCACCCTTTCAACATAGACTTAATGCCCGTAGAACTTGGTAGTTTCGACGCTATAATTGGTATGGATTGGTTGGTAAAGTACCAAGCAATCATTGTGTGTGCCTAGAAGATCGTTCGTATCCCCTGGGGAAATGAAACATTAATTGTTCATGGTGACGGAAGCAACCGGGGACAAGAGGCTCGTCTGCACATTATGTTGTACTCCAAAACACAAAAATACATGCTAAAAGGATGTCCTGTCTTTTAGCAAACATTAATACAAAGGAGACAAAAATACATCCTAAAGTATTCCCAGAGGACTTGTCGGGTCTCCCTCTGACTCGACAAGTGGAATTTCAAATTTATTAGATACCTGGTGCCGCACCTGTAGCATGGGCACCTTATCGATTGGCGCCTTCCCAAAGAAAAGAGTTATCAGAGCAACTAAAAGAACTATCCGACAAGGGCTTTATAAGACCCAGTTCCTCTCTTTGGGGAGCTCCAGTCTTGTTTGTCAAGTAGAAGGTCGGATCTGTTGCATACAAGATTGAGCTTCCTAAAGAACTAAGCAGGGTTTACAATACATTTCATGTATCCAACTTGAAAAAGTGCCATGCCGATGAACCATTAGCCGTTCTGTTGGATGGACTATATTTTAATAACAAGCTTCAATTTGTCGAGGAGCCAGTAGAAATCATGGACCGTGAAGTTAAACAGTTAAACCAAAGCTGCATTCCACTAGTCAAGGTTCGATGGAACTCTAGGAGAGGTCTTGTGTTCACATGGGAACAAGAAGATCAATTCAGGAAGAAATATCAACACTTCTTTACAAAGACTGCACCATCGTCAAGTGCCGTGTCTTAAGCCTTGAGGACAAGGCTCACTTAACGGAGGGAGACTATAACACCCCGTGTTTTAGGGTCATTGATGTCGTCAACAAATTCACTAAGTATTTTTAGTATTATACGCGTTTGCTTTAAATCGTAAACGTTAAGTTAAATCACGTAAGCTAAAAATTATCATTCAATGTAAACGGGCGTCAAACAATTAAATGTTTACATCAAGAAAGTGTTAAGTAATTATTTTGAGGATAATTATTAACTTTGTTCAATTATTTTTTTGGTTACGTAAAGTGTGTACGTTTCGCGATAAAAGTACGTTTAGGCATACCCGGAACCACCAAAACTTTTCTATGCTTCAACAAATACCCACTTTTATACCCAATACCCAAACGTTACTCAATATTATCACATATATGTTGATATGGGCGGATTTAGGGCCAAGATAACAAAGAAAATATCAAGACTTTTGCAACTTGCAAGTATACATCTTCACATTAGACTACAACTTGTAAATAACAAGTATACTTGAATTCTATCGTTTTTTATATAAGATAAATAACTAGTTAATATCTTCCTTAATTTCATGGAATCACCTACACATTAGGGAGCATAGAAACCTAAAACCATAACCAAGGTCTCGTACAAGTAAGGGCTAACATGACTTATATCATGACTAGTGATTTGTATCACTAGTCATCACTATTTCACCCCATTCTTACCCATGTGAGCCGTCCCCCCCTCTTTGACCATATGGTCTCTTTGATCTTTGATTTATACATTATACTAGTCCGTGGGTACATATACTAGCCACTAGTAAAGATAAAACACCCACATCTATTTCCTTTACCAAAAACAAAACTCATCTCTCTTGTTTCTCTTGTCTAAGCCACGAAATCAAACCCCCCTTTTATAAAATCGATAGCTTGATTTTCTTAGACCATACAAGCACTCATACATCATTCCTATAATAACCTAAGGTGTTTTTAAGGGTTGGTTAAAGGTTTACAAGTATCGAAGCAAGAAAAGCAAGATTAGGGTTTCACTTGGAATTAGGGTTTTCAAGTCTTGCAAGTTAGGGTTTGGTTGCTAACTAAGGATTTAGCTTTTGTTGATCATCATCACACATCTCACTAAGGTTACCTAAAACCCTTTATGTCTTTACATTTATCATTTTATGTGTGTATACGTTCTTTATAGCAAAAATCACCAATTAGGACTTTAAACATGTAAAAAGATCAATGGCACAAAAGATTAAACATTAAAGAACTTTTGATTGAAAGAAAATAAAAGTGGCTACAAACCCTTAAGATGAAAAATAATAATGAAGTAGCTAACCTAATTTTGACTAAACTAGGTGTATTTATACTAATAAGGATTTGCCTTTGAGGGCTTTCTTTTTGGGCTTTTTACATCTTGGCCCGTATACATAATAAACATTAATTAACATTGACTGTCGAGCTAGACTTTTGTCTTGTATCTTCGAGTGACCGAAGCTTCTTTGTTTAGGACCATTTATGTGATCCTAACAATCTCCCCCTAGATGAGGTCATGAGAAGCTCACTCGTGCTTGTCTCTTTAGCTCGTTGTTGATAGGGTACTTCACTTGTTGTGCTTCGGTAATTCAATCTTTAACACCTTGATCATGATCTTCAGAACTTGATGTGATGACTTGATCTTGATCTTTGACTTGTTTAAGCTTTACTTCTTTGAATTACTTTGTGATCTCCTTTCACTTAGACTTTGCCATACGCTGATCTTTAGTCTCACATGCTCATATCTGTTGGAATCTTTGAAAGCTTTGATGATGTCTCTTCTTCCAATCATTGTAACTTTTAGAATTTGAAGAAGACATTGATTCTCAGAGATTGTGCGGAAGCCTTGTATGAAAACTTTCTTGATTACTTCAGATACTGTGGTATGGATATGAGCAGTCTTGCATTCGGATAACTTTGAAATCGTCATTCGATATGATAGAAATATTTAGACACCAACAAAAACTATTTTGTTAAGTAAAAATCCACTTATGTGTTCTAGATAAATACATTTTGTGAACACACAAAGGTTTTATTAATTTTGAAGGGGACCGAGTTAGGGGACGAGTTACTCAATTGGTCGGTTACATTAACCTCTGATCTCCGGGAAGGGATCAATGATTACAGTATGTATACTGCACCCGTGATCAGATAGATTCATTATTAATAAGACTTCTTGACAGGTTTTCGGCAAGTGACAAGCTAGTTCCTCTAATACCTACAGTATCAGATTCTCCTAATGTTGGCCGTTCGATGTACCGAAGACTAACACACTATAATTATTTCTACTAATAGAATGGTAAAGAGTGAGTCGACTTCCGGAAGGGAAGATTAAGAGTACGTTATGGCGGTAAGAGACTTTAAGAAGTTCTTCAAAAGAAGAGGTAGATTCGTGAGACAACCTTAGAATGACAAAAAGACCTTTCAAAGAATCCGAGACGACAAAAACGGCAAAAGTGAAAGGAAGTGATTTAGATGCAGAGAGAGATCTTAATCCATCTTATTGGGAATGTCAATGCCACCGACGAGACAAGAACCAAAAGAGCATTCGTTAGAGGATTACTATGGTGGGGGGGACACCAATATAACAGTTGTTTTCTTTTGGAGCAGATAACGTGGAAGAAGATGATGAGAAGATCTAAGACGAGACATGTCTTGTAGCTCAAGCACGAAATGAGGTATGTTCCGAATCCTCTTACTTTAGTGATGAAAACTTATCAATAGATGATTTAGCTTTAGATAATGAGTATGATAAATTATGCAAAATGAGTTTAAAGATAATCACTAAAAACAAAAAATTAAAAGCCACTAGAAATAGTCTAGAAAACGAGCTTAGAGAATTAAAAACTAAATTGTCTACACTCGAGAAAAACAAGGGAGTTAATATCGATTATGTAAAATGTCATATACTTAAAATTGAGAATGAAAAACTCAAAGAAGAATTCACTAGATTAAATAGATTTGAAAAGAGTACAAATTGTTTAAATGAAATGCTAAGTAATCAAAAACCCTCCGGTGACAAATTAGGATTTTAGGGTTTAATTCATTTGAAGCATCATCTAGTGGAACTAAGGAAATAAAATTTGTAAAAGCTCAGAAAAAGGTAACCTCTGATGAAGGCCCCATAAATATGGGCTGCCCCTAAAGTGCTCAGGCGACCCTACAGCAAATATGGGACCGTCACCAGCAATGCCTGCCATTCATGAGTAAATGTGTTGTCTTTTCAAAAATCTATTTTGGGTCCTAGACCAAAACACATAATTGTAAACAAGGTCAAAGTTCCTGTTGCTAGTGACAATGAAGTCAAACAATTTTATAAACCATTTTCAAAACCTAAAGTTGGATTTTCGAAACCTAATTTTAGATCAAAAACTCCACCTCCTAAAAGAGTCAATAATAATTATCCTCGTGCCAAAGCACCGTGATGACATCAAATAACGTCTATTTTATAGCATCATTTATCCCATGTTATTAACCCATTTTGTATAGTTATTGCAAAGAATAGTTACTTAATCGTTTATATTTGAGAATTACAGTAATTATGGAGTACTTGGTGAAGATTAGCTAAAAGGCACGCATTTTGGAGCATAAACGAAGGAGTTCGAGCATGTCTACTGATTTGACGGGGAACATATTAGCTATATTATTTAGAACCTATAGACGTTATCCAAGACTTTGACGAATCATACATACCATTGCCTGACTTTAAGAAATATGTCGTTCCAATCAGTTATATATGTCGTATATTATACTTTTTGGTCAAAATATCAGAAAAGCACACTTTCAGGCCATACTCCGCACCAAGAAGCTCGATACGCCGTACCCAAGATGTACAAAACACCATACCCAAAGAGCCAATACGCCATACCCAATGAGCCAATACGCCGTACCGGAGTAGCCCAATACGTCATACCCAATAGGTCTGATACACCGTACCCAATAGGTCTGATACGCCGTATCCAGGAGGTCCGATACGCCGTATCCATATCAGCTCAAGAAAATTCTAGAATATTTTATTCTTGGAGCCCACGCCAAGTCATCCAATACGCCGTATTGAGCTTCCCAATACGCCGTATCGAACCGACTATCAGACCCTATATATACAGACGACCCTAAACTCAATTTTAATCATGCAAGTGAATCCCTAAACCACCAAGTCGACCAAGAGACGATCAGAAGAGCATAGAAGGTCAGAAAAGAGCCTCAAGATCATAGGAAAACTCTTGTAATCTTCGCGCAACCGAATACGCGTTCGATCGAGGTTTCTTTACTTTAATTGTTCATATATCAAACCGTGTGTATTTTTACAATGACTATCAGCTGATACCTTTAGGTATCAACCATGTTTATGAACCCCCCCCCCCCCCCCCCCCCCCCTATCTAATGTTTGGTTTGTTTATATCGATTGCTTAATTTTATCCGTTGATTGTTGTTTTGTTTTATCATTTTATATTCGTTTACGTGCTTAAGTACGGATTTATCATTCTACTAGGGTCTAGTCCTACATATTAATGCGAGATGCAAACTTTGGTGTTGTTATTTGGGCCGTAGGCTAAGGAGTCCGGGATAGCTTTCCATAGTGAATTTATATATCTAGAATCACAGGATCACAAATATTGACCTATCTTTGCCTTTAGAATAGTGAGCTTAGTTAGACTAGCAGGTGACCCTAGGATCAACGAGTACGTTCTTATTCCATAGGTAAAGACTCAGACAGTGGATTACTAGTATATAAATCGTCGTTAAGCAGTAAGTGGATAAAGTCTCAATGAGACTAGGGTTTACGTAAGAGCACAATACTTAGATCATAAGATAGATTATAAATTAAATAAGGATGCTGTATTGCAGGTATGCGCTAATTGTACATAAATTAACGTGTCTGGTCTTTAGGAAAGAAGTACCGCTAAGTCTAGATATGATTATGCCACTTCGAGATAAGAACAATCATTGCACTACATAAACAAACATGCGTTCTATCGGATGGTTGATATGTTTTCCTTACATTAGTTCTTGACCGTTCCTCTATCGTTTGTTTATCTTCTTGTGTGTGTTTATTGCTTTGCTTGTCATCAAAACCTTAGGTTAGATACACAAAACCGTGCCAGTCTCTCAAGCTGAAACCCTCCTTTTGCATTAGTTTTAGGTTTAACTTAGATAACTAAAATACTGACAGAATTAGGAATTAACGCTCTCGCTCTTAGTGATCGACACCCTACTTACCACAAAACTCCATCCGACCGGGTACACTGCCCGTTAAAGTGTTATTTTTAGGTATAGTCGGCATAAATTAAATAGTAAAACTTGATATATAAATAAAACCTACACAACGACACATCAAGTGTATACACTTTTTTTAGGTTTTTTGGAAGAAAAAGCATATACATTTTTTTAAAGATTTTTATAAAATATCAGTTGAAAATTTTGCTAGCTTACAGGACAAACATGGAGGGATATGATTAATTTAAATTTTCCTTATTTGACTCCCCTCGATACTTAAGATGAACATTGCCCTCAATGGGAGAATTGATAAATATATAAAATAGGGAAAATTAAGGGAAAATGGTACTTCTCAGGGCATAAAGATATATAGCTTGAGATAACTTATCTTTGAGAAAACGCTATAATTTTCCAGGTCTAAGCTAGATTACATGTATAAGAGTAAACATACAAAAACGCACAAAAAGAATATATATATTTTTTTGGAAAATAAAACAAAGTAGGATAGACTCCTCCACACATAAATTAAAGCACGGGTTGTCTCTCGAGAAGCGCTTAATTTTGAAAAGAGTCATTAGCTAGACTCGTACTTCTGGGGTTCATTCTTTGGGAAAGAAGAGAGTAACTTCTTCCCTGGGGTCATTATCTTCTTCATGATATAACTTGAGTCTATGGCCGTTAACAATGAACATCTTGCCATCTTTTCCATATAGTTTAACATATCCGGATGGATATTGATGTTTTACTACATATGGTCCAAGCCATCGAGATCTGAGTTTTGGCTGTTTGAATTTGTACCTAGAATAAAATAACAGCACTTTGTTTCCATGTTTAAATTACTTTCTCATTTTCAATTTTTTGTTGTGCCAGACTTTGGTTCTTGTCTTATATAGACGAGAGTTTTCATAAACTTGATGTCAAAATTAGTCTAACTCATGCAACAGAAACATTTTTTTCTCACCAGCGGCGATGAGATTAGGATTACAGTTTTTAAGAGCCCAATATGCACGGTGTTCTATTTCAAAAGGTAAATGACAATTTTTTTTCGGTATACGAGTTTGTATGGTGTGGTTCCAGTTGGTGTTTTGTAAGCGGTTCGAAAAGCCCATAAAGTATCATCGAGTTTCCTTGACCAGATAGCAGGATTGTCTTTTACAGTTTATTCAAGGATTCTTTTAAGAGCTCTGTTTGTATTTTCAACATGACCGCTCGTTTGAGGGTGATAGGATGTAAAAAATGGTAGTTAACTCCATATCTTTTCATTGTTTTTTCCATTATCTTATTGCAGAAATGAGTTCCTCGGTCACTTATAAGAGCTTTGGCCATTCTAAAATGGCAGAAGAGTTTCTTCAGGAATAAAATAACAACTCTGGGATCGTTGGTTAGTAAAGCTTGAGCTTCGGCCCATTTGGATACATAATCGACAGCAACTAAGATGTATTCGAATTTATATGATTTCGGGAATGGTCCCATAAAATCAATACGCCATATGTCAAAAATTTTGCATACTTAAATGCTATTCAAGGGCATTTCATCTTGTTTGGATATATTTCCTGTTTTTTGACATGCTTCACAAAGGCAAACAAGAGTATGAGCTTCTTTGATGATTATTGGCCAATAAAAGCCTGAGTCTAGGACTTTTTTAGCTGTGGTGTTTGGTCCTTAATGTCCACCGGTTGGTCCGTGGTGACATTGATCTAGAATGGTACGAGCTTCTGGTCCGGAGACACAATGGCTCATCATACCGTCTAAACATACTTCGAAAAGGTAAGGGTCTTCCTAAAAGTAGTTTTTGAGATCAGAGAATAATTTTTTTCTTTTGTTGGTACGTCATCCCTTTAGGTATAACATCACCCACCAAATAGTTTGCAAAGTCTGCGAATCATGGTGTGTCATTAGTGGTTATTTCCATAAGAGTTTCTC